>JBCEWC010008233.1:0-20264 GCA_038996855.1 Solanum aculeatissimum | reverse complement strand
TCACAACATGAACATAAGAGTTGTATATACATGTCTTGGGGTTTCAAATAACCAATAAACATCGAAACCTACAGCTCGCACATCAATATATGCTTAACATACTAACAACAGTACTTAGAAGGCTTCTCAAACAGAAACCTGGTCAGAACCTTTCTCTGTGTTTCGTCCCCTTTTTAATACCATAAGAACTGATTCAGAGTTTTACATAAACATAAAAGTTGTAGGTATGTGAATTAGCTTTCCAAAACATATTTAAACACTAAAAATGTAGCCATATACAATGAGATATTGCACAATTACTACACTCTACACAGTTTCAAGACAGAATCGAGCTACTTACCAAAGGGTGAGGGTTTCTTGATATTTTGCTCAAAGGGACAAGTTTATTTCATGATTTATTTGATGTATAACAGTATGAAGGAGTTTATAAGGTTAAAAACAAGTGTTAGAACCGACTTACTTTAGAGGGAATATACATATATATAAAAGTAAGTTAGGGCTGCCCAAGAAATAGTGGCTGCCCAAAACTCCTTTTTCCAATCCTTTTCTTTTGTCTCCTCACACCTTAATCCATATTATTATGGACTGCTTGCATAATATATAAAGTTTCGTAAAATTTAAACCAAATTATACTAAGATAACCACTCTCCCTTTTCTTTTTTGACGATTTAAGAAAATCAATTCCTTTATCGACACAATTTTGAGTCAAAGAGTTAGGACGTAGGGGTTGATTTTATCTCAACGAAACACCCTTTTGAAGGTGCGTACATGATTTAATAGTAAGGGCGTTACAAGCATGTAATAAATTCATCCCAAAAATAACATTGAAATCAACCATGTCAAGTTAAATAAGATCACCAGGAATAACTTTATGCAAGACAGACACGGAATAATTTTTATTGACTCTTTTAGGAACAATCGACTCACTAACTGGAGTACAAATCAAAAAGAGTTTCAATAAGACTTTAGGAAACACATCAAATCTATCTACAAGGAAAGAAGTAACAAAATATAAATTGGCATTTTGATCCAATAATGCATACACATCAAAACTAAAGACCTTCAACATACCAGTGGCAATGTCCAGAGTCTCTTCCTCGTCTTGCCTAGCATGTAAAGCATATGATCAATTTGTAAACACCTGATTGGTCATTTTTGAGCTTATCTATGAAAATTATTATTTTGCATTTTTATAAATTTCTTTGGAGCAATTTTGAACTATTTGTATTATTGGAACTGAAACTTTGAGTTTTAAAAGTGAAAAATATGAGTTTTAGCATTTTGGAAGCTTAAGTTATTGAAAAAGTAAATTTTTATACCATTCTATGTTTTGGGTGTCGAATTGAATATATGTCAATTTATTAGCTCTAGAACGTCAAAACTGGTCTAGGAGAGGTTACAGAACTGAATTCAGAGTTAAAATAAAGTTTTTAGACCCAAAGTTGCATTTTTAATTATTTTCAAAGCCAAAGTTTGACTTTGATCAATATTCGAAGTTTGGAATCTCAGATCGAAATTTTGATAATTCTAGTGGTTTCGAATGATGAAACTAAAACTGGAAATGATCCCTTAATAACTTTTGGAGTTGCTGAGGAATAGTATCGATACATATTTAGTTTGTATAATTCTGATTCAGGATGAGTTCCGAGGGGTCATTTCGAGTTTTAGATTGAGTTGGTTTACTATATTTGGTGCAAGTGCTTTTCTTCTCCGCGTTTGTGGGAAAATCTTCGCATTCATGCAGGTATGGGTGATCTCTTCTTCGCGTTCGCAGGAGAATCTCTGCGTTCGTGGAGTACTAGTCGGTGGCCCCTTTTTCCTTTTTCGTGTTCGCGGAGGTATATGACCTGCTCCTCTTCGCATTCGCGAAGGTATTTTTAAACTACAATATATTAAATCCGAGAACCCCTATTTTTTCCATTTTCAAACATTTCAAGCTTTTGGGCAATTTTTGAGAAAGGTTTTTGAAGAATTCTTTTGGGTAAGTGTTCCTAACATCTTTTTTATTAATTTCGATGACTTTTATCTTGATTTCTTCTTGAATTTCAAGATTTTGGATATCTAAAATTGGAGATTTTATCCTATGATTTTGAAACTTTAAATAATGATTTCTCCATCAATTTTGAAATCAGTTTTATTGGAATTTTCATCCACGAACTTCATTTTTCATGTAGAACCTTATTTTCAAGTCAATTTCCATATTTGACAACTTCAAATTTTAGTCCTAATTCTCATTTTGCCCCTAAGCCTAATTCATGCCAATATGGGTTTCAAAAGCCATCTCTTGATATGTAGTATCTAATTTTTTTATAGGGATTGGTTGATTCGGTGATCGTTTGGAGGCATTAGTTGATTGAAAGTTTGTCCGAGTGCGGTTTTGGCATCGAGGTAGGTTTTAGTAACCTTTTGGGACTGGATTTGAGTTATTGGATATGTTTATGTGATAATTATAAGATTTGGATTACTACATGAGTAATTGCATTGATATGATAGATTTGTAATGGAAATATGATACTGATTATGAAAACAATTGAGTAGCTTGGAATCATATTGATAAATTGAGATGGAATCTTGAAAATTTTGATATTTTGATTATCACTGTGATAATTTGAGACTTGTAATCCCAGTTGGGGAGTTTTTTGGTAGTTAGATAATATTTGGGATGCATTCGAGATTTATAAGTAGATGTTGGGATGTGCAGAGTTAGGTTTCATTGGCATGTGATTTACTAATGAGAGAGTGGTGATATAAGACTTATTGATGGCATTGTGGTACTATTTAAAGCACTTTACATAGCCCTTTTGATGTTATGGCTATTGCATTCATCATTATCATTTTCATTGTTGTTATATATACTCGAATTGGGGCTTGGGCATGCATACATCTCATATTGCATCTGTACCAACTAAGCTATTGTGAAACATGAGAAATTTCTATATAAGTCCTGCTACGCCTTGAGATACTTTTGGAATTCATGTGCATATTTTGGCACGAGCGAGGTCTGGTATTGTTGATACACTTGACTATTGATTTAATTGTGATGATCTGAGACATGATAATGGTTTGTAGTACTAGCTAAGGTACTTGTATCGTTCTCCATCGCTCTAGGATGATTATGCATTGGTATTTTTGTCATAAAAATAACTATATACCTTAAGACCTATTGATCACTTGCAGTATGATATGCTATCAAAATACAGCACTTTTGATGCTTAAAACTTAGGATTTTATGTATTCTCAAAGTGATGTTAGTAGATTTGATGTGTTTTTATGTTAGTTTTGAAGGATTACAAGGTAAGCACAATTTTTGGGATAAGTGTGCTGAAATTGCAGATTTTGATGATCCACAGAACCTTTTACGGGTCATGAAAGATTTCACAGGTCGTAGAAGAGGTTTCATAACAAATTCCAGTGAAGGAAAATTTTCTAGACAAGAATCTACGAACATGCATACAAGCCATAAAATATCCTATGGGTCATAAAGTTGAGGTCATACCCTAAGGAACGAAAAGTAGAGAATTGTTGAAAATTCATCAAACAAAACCCTCCACGGGCCAGAGAATCCTATATGGCCCATAGATAGGTCTCATATAAGACCACTCTAGTTTGCAGAAGAGGAGCACGAAACTCCAATTACGGGTTGTTGAACATTATATGGCCCGTAGAAGTTGCCCGTAGCACTTGCCGACCTAGTTTTTCTAGTTTGATTTGGTTTTGTATTTTAGACATTATAAATAGGTTTTTAGGTTAGTTTTTGTGAAGTTTTTGAGGAGTTTAGCAGGAGTTATAGATTTTTGGATTTTTAGAGAGAGAAAAAATATTTTGTGTCCTTGATTCGTACTTGTGATTTCTATTGAAGAGTTGAATTTCTTGTTCCTAAATTCGTTCATATAAGTGCTTAATTATATTATTCTATATCATGATTCTTGCATCTACACTGATCATGAGTAGCTAAATCCACAACTAAGGTTGTGGAAACCATAAAGAACAAACAAAGTAAAATCTGATAATTCGTAATTCTTGGAAGGTGTGTATGAATGTATTAATTACTTCTCTTCATTTCACATACTTTTTAATGGTGGCCAATGTTAGAGCTCACCTAGTGTTACTTGTCGAATCAAGGAGGTAATGAATAGGAAAAGAGAATAATTAACAGGATGTTATTGATATTTTCTCATCTAATCAATCAAACTGGATCAAGGGAAGGTTGTACTGGGACAATAGGTAAGGGTTAGTAATGTCACACTACGAATATGAATCAAATCACATAGTGAAATTTGCCTCTCACCTAGATTAAAGGGTTTGGCAAACTTAACTTACCGTTCTACATCTACACACTGAAAAAGATTACAATTATCTGGTAATACTGAGTTAGGAAATCATGGGGAACACATCACCCAGGTTAACTCTTTTACTGATTTCATAACACTTACACTAGTCTGGGTTTATTTTTCTTGCAATAACAACCCTCCCCCTTTTCAAAAAATAAGTAGGTTAATCACCCCACTTTGCTTTGAATTAATCAGAAGTCTACCATATTTCTTGTGGGATTAACCTTAACCTTGGTTAGGTTATATATCTTGACAACGACCTCTTTAACCTTCAAAAAGGAAGTGTAGCTTGGGAGACATCAAGATTTTGATGCCGTTGCGGGGAATATGGCTAGACTTGTTTAATTCGAGTAGTTTGGGAATTAATCCTTATTTTCCTAATGTACATTTTCATTTTTCTATTTCATTTTAGCGTGCAGTTGTAGTGTATGCACAACACTCAAAGTTGACAAAATCCCTTCTGATCAAGGTATCAAAAGTCACTAAAGAGAATGCCCCAGAATAATGCGTACAATGCTGCAAACGATGTAGTAAATAACACACTGAACAAAAATGATGACAACAACCCACCTTCACTTGAGGACATCAATCCACCACCACAGGTTCTTCAAGTTGCAACTAACCAATGGAATCAATATCGGCTTAACCCTATGGCAATGGATGTCACGGGAGCTATTGCGTTACCTCCAATGTTGAATGATACAAAGTTTGTCATGTCAAGTAGGTTGCTATAAATACAGCAGATAGCGGGTTGTTTGTAGGCTTACCTTCAGAGGATCCACATAACCATCTACACAATGTTGTGTTTGTCTATAAGAGGATGATGGGAAATCAGAATCTATCTATGGATGTCGTTGGGATCCACATTTTATCACTTATTATGACAGGCAACGTGACACTATGGTTATCTAAGCTCTTATAGAGTTCAATTACCATATGAGAAGAATTGCAAAAGGCCCTTTGAGAAAGGTTATTCCCAATCTCAAAGAAGTTGAAGTTGAAGGCTCAGATCAATAACTTTAAGCAGGTGTCAGGTGATTCACTCAGTACCATGTAGGAGAGATTTAAAAAGTGTTTGAGGAGTGTCTCGGACTACAAAATTGTTGATAAAGCCCTAGTAGAGATCTTCTATAGAGCCTTTGACACAAATAGCCAAGTCGTTGATGACACTATCATGGGAGGTTCATTTACAGATTTCCCATTTCAGGAGGTTTCACAAAGAATGGAAAGAGTGGTAAAGACAAATCGTGCATGGAGGATGAGAGATAAGTCGACAACAAAAAGCTTATTCTCAGTCAGTACTAGTTCAGCACAAGCATAGGAAAGTGAGGAGGTGATGCAAGCATTTGCTCGAATTAATACTAATATGGAGTTGCTAATGAAGCAGAACCAATAACAAGTGCATGCAGTATCTCATCAGCCTCTACAACAACCCATGTACGAGGAGCCTTATTATGAGGAGGATACTTATTTTATTGCAGATCAGATTGCGGGTTTCCATACCAATACCCAAGGGTCCAATCAGTACATTGGCACCAAGCTCGAGGAAACCAAGGTCAGAACTTTTGTAGAGATGGTGCCTTCAAAGACAACAATAGAGGAGGATACTATGATAGGAATAGAGGCTAGGACAGAGATACTAATTGGGGACGCAGAGATGGATACAAAAATGGTCCAAATGTTCCACCACATAACTAAGATTCTTGGATTGGCAGCTCTAGAGTTGAAGATATATTCGATCGTCTGTTGAAAAATATTGACGCACAAGATGAGACACTAAAGGGGATGAAGTCTGACACCAACAATATTAATCAGAAAATTGAGTCTCATTTTATTGCCTTCAAGAAGCTTGAGCAACAGTTCAGCCAGATGTCAGCTCAACTCAACCAGTGCCAGAAAGGTACATTACCCAGCAACACAGTTCAAAATTCAAGGAATTAGGGGCAGTGTATGGCGATGACTACAAATGGTGGAAAGAAAACCATTGATCCTCTAATGTTAGTTGATGATGATGATGTTCGTGAGGAGTTGGTGGAGATCAAGAATGTTAAGACTAGAGATGTTTGCTAATAAAGGGGTAAGTGATGCAGATCCAACACCACAAAAGTTGAAGCCCATCCCTAGTCCTCCTCCTCCCTTCCCTTAGAAACTCAAAAAGAAAGAGGAAGAAGGTAAATTCAAGCACTTTATCTCCATTCTGAAACAACTCACCATCAATATCCCTTAAATCGATGCATTGGAGAAGATGCCTGGATACGCAAAGTTCATGAAGGACTTGGTCACATAGAAGTGTACTGTGAGTCAAGAGCTCTTTAAAGAGCTTCAACATCGCAGTGCAATATCCATAAGGTTCTTGGTGCAGAAGCGAGAGGATACTAGAGCATTCACCATTCCCTGCACCATCGGAGTTGTTGAGTTCGCAAGGACACTATGTGATCTAGGTGCCAGCATAAATCTGATACCCCTTGCAATTTTCAGGAAGCTAGGTTTGGGAGCCCCTACCCCGACCAATATACGATTATTGATGGCTGACAAATAGTAAAGAAGCTTGTAGAGATACTATATGGCATTCTTGTCTAATTTGAGAAATATATATTCCCCACGAACTTTGTGATCCTAGATTATGAGGTTGATTTTGAAGTCTCAATTATCTTGGGAAGGTTTTTCCTAGCCACCGGGCGAGCTCTGCTGGATATAGAATCAGGCCAACTCAAGTTTCAATTGAATGATGAAGTAGTCGTCTTAAATATATGTCAGTCAATAAAGTGGCTAGATGAACTAAAGATGAAGGTTTGGGCCATTGATTATCTGAGTAATCGAGTGGTCCAAGTCATGTCGCGACAATAAATCAGGCTTTACTTGGGAGGCAACCCAAGATACTTTGTCATAGTGGTATTTTTTATTTTGTTTTTAGTTTTAGACTAGTAAGTAGTTTAAGTTTTGGATTTTGTTTGTTGTAACTTGTGGACATTGGATTGGTGACATATAGGGTAATAGTGTGTTTTGTAAAGCTTATTCAAGTACAGGACCAAGTCAGCCATCTTGGGATGAGAAGGCAATAAAAATTGATTCTACGACTGGTTTTACAGACTGTATTTCAAAGTACAACCCATACATCAACTCGTAGAATATTCTAGTGAGCAAACTTATGTGCACTCCCATCCACGAGCTAACTTTATGGCCCGTAGAAATAACTATCGGCCATGAATGGGGATCGGGGACCATAGGTAAGTTTTCTATCTTTTGAATAAGTGTCGGGGGCTCTACAACCTACTTTACGAGTCATATTTCATTATATGACTCGTAAATTGGCCCATAGAACCCATCTTCCAATTAGAGTTTCAGGCTTTCTACGAAATTGGGATCTATGAGTCGTAGAATATTCTATGGCCCATAATTTAGATTTTTTAGAGTTGGGCCCAGTTCTTTTAAATCGACCCGCAAAGGTATAAGATGGGGTAAAAATAAAATATAACCCCAAATTTGGCCCACAATCTTGAAAATACCCAATCCCCTTAAACCCTATAAAATTTTCGATCAGCCCTACCATTTGATCACCATCAAAATTTTCTGACAACTTTTTTGGCCACATCCGACACTTAGGTTTTTGCATTCTCTCAAATTCCTCTATCAAATTCAACGTATTTTTCTCCATTTTAGGTAATTCCTCGGTCCTAAAACCTTTGGACTACCAAAATTAGTTAAATTAGTTGAAAATTGTTATGGGCACGATGTTCATAACTTGATAAGTGCAAATTAGTGATTACCCTTTTGTGTTATTGGTAATGCTCTGATTTAAAATGTTGAAATGGACCTAGAATTGTCTTGTATGCTGCAATCTTTTGTGTGTGTCCATGACTTATGTATTTTGAATGATACTTTGTGAAAAACCATGTTGTCACATATTTTTTGAGTTTAATAGACTTATTTGGAAATTTGAGATGTGACTATATGTGTGTGTTTTGATTGCTAATCATTCAAATGGTGTCGGATTGCTAAATAAACATGCAAAATAAAATTTGATAGGGTTAAATATGATAATTTCATGAGGAGTGTTGGGTATTTGTGAAATTATGTAAGGGTACATGTGTGTTTTGGCTTGAATGCTGATAAAGTTGTTAAAAGGTGGTTTTTGGGACCTATTTGATAAACTTGAAAATCCAAGTTTGTAGTAAATTCACTCTACGATGGTCTTCTACGACCCATGAAAAATTCCACGAGCCGTATTTTCCCCTCGTGAGAAATTTTAGAAACTTGAAATTTCTGCAATCTCATCAGACAAAACCTTCTATGAGTCGTACATCAATCTACCACTCGTGGATAGGTCTCTTAGGGATCTGTCTGTATAAACCAAGTACTAGAGTGTCATCTATGACCTAGTTTTACTACTCATAAAACATTCTGTGACTCGTACCTGGTGTCATAATTGTCATTCCAGTAACCAAATTTAGCAGACTTTGTTCTCTACGAGGGCCTTCTGCGGCCCGTAGTTTTCACTACGGCCTATAAAGGAGCCCTCGTAGACCCTTATATGCTTAGTTTTGATATGTTTTTTGTGTTTTATTCCATGACTCATGGGGCTAACCATGTTTGTTAAATGTGTGTGTTTCAAGTATTATGGCCCCAAAACACAAAGGTGAGATACGAGCCATGAAAGAGTGGTTGTGCGACAACCCTATAGACTTTGAGGCCGCTCCCGAGTCTAGTAATGCATTAGAGGAGCTCAGACTCCAGCCAAATATGGGTGTAAAGGTATGACAGACATGGGATTCAACAAGACAAGTTGCGCATCCCCAGAGCCAGGCGACTGTGGTCCATCCTCTGAGTCTGACGAAGGAGGTGACAGGGCCAGTAGTTCTATACAGATGACCTCTTCTGAGGGAGGGTTCGCATCCAGATCTGAGGAGGGGTCAGACTCCTCTTCTACTTCAAACCCTCGAGTACTACCCTCACCTCCAATTGCTTGATCTAGTCGGTGGTGCATCGAAGGAATGCATATCATATACTTAGAGGATGCACAAATGAATAAGTGAGGCCAACCAACTCATTCTATTTTTTAGAAGCCCCAAGTCATCATCTCCGGACTTGATAGTGTCCCAGGCCTCCAGGACACCATCGCCAGATATAGGTTCCAGTGGTTAGAAACGTCATCGGGGAAGTACTCCCTGACTATGGTTCATGTATTCTTTGATTATTACGCCATCACAGTTCTCAGCGCTCTTCCAAGGGTAAAAACCCCTCACCCAACCTCAGTCGACACATATTAGAGTGAGGGATCATCGAGTGGATATCTTAGACACCACTATCCACCACATGCTTTTTCGGGCCAGAGTTCCTAGCCCCTACGTATACAACAGAATTCCATAGGAGAGTGGAGCAGAATAGGGATACAACCCTTATGAGAGACCTAGTCTACAGAGTCGGTTTGATAAGATGGGTAGTCAACCATATTTTAGAGTAGGGGGCATACCCTAAGTGGATATCTACATCTGTGGAGCCTATTATGAAGGCCTCGCTCAGCTTCACCGCCAAATTCTGGTGGACTATATTGAGATCACGGATCTATCCTACACTCACAGATAATACATTAACACCAAATCATGCCATTTTGGTTGCCAACATCTTGGCTTGCTATGAGATTGATTGGGCCCTGTTGATAGCTGAGTAGATTCATGCGGCAGCCTTGACGAGGTCCACCTCCATCCCCTTTTTGTGCCTTATGTACAGACTATTCTTAAAGCGGGGGTGGAGATTCTTCATCATATGGACTCCATTATAGAGGTTCAGAGGATGGTAGGCACCAACCTAATAAAGGCGGATGATAATCCGATGGCACTCTGGTGGGTACCACGACCACCAGTTCATATACCTGAGATATTTATCGTGGTGCCACCACCTAAGCCTCCTACTACCACTACCACTGCTGATTCTATTTTTTAGGGGCCACCATAGCCAGATACTAATACAGATAGGGGTCCCACTACTACCTCCTTCCCTAGAGGTCATTCCCACTCAGACAGCACTCGTTGGCATGGTATTTATGTCAATAGCATCCATACAGGCCAAGGTGCAGAGATAGGACCATACTGAGTCCTTATTGGCTCAGTTACTTCAGTAGAATAGACCCTAGGTCTGCTAGGTCATTGCAGAGACTAAGCCCACATGAAGATATTCACGGAGACTACTATCCAGGAGAGACTTAGACTCAGGGAAAGTTGTATTGATGCATTTGAACAGCGAGTATAGCACAGCATAACTTGTAGATATAATGGTTATTCATATAGAGATCCAGAAGCTCTGGGCTGAGATGAGAACAGCCCTCGCAACACTGGTAGTATTCCCATAGACTGACCCTACTAAGATGGTGGTAGATCTATTTTCTCCAAAAGAGACACCACTACCTTCTCTTGGGAAGAGGCCCCACATAAACGACCTTGATGCTATGAGATTAGAGGCAGGGATGACAAAGGAGCAGGAGTTAGAGCTTACTAAGATATACTTGATATAGGATGAAGAGATGAGGTGAGCTCGTGATCTAGAGAGAGTGAGGGGTGTTTGACCCTCTGTGCATGCTCCTACAGTTGAGGATTCCACTAGGCAGTTGAGGGTGGACAGTCTCAGTCAGAGAGAGGCGTTTAGACACCCAGGTATGTTTTTTGTTTGACCCCAAATCTTTATTATGATATTTTGTGTGCATTGAGAATAATGCACATCTTTTTAAAAAGGGTGTGGGTAGTTATAGGCCTCAGTGAAGACTGAGTAGCTATGGTCTATAACTATCCCAATTTTTTAATCCAAGGGCTTTTCTTGCCTGTGTTATTTTTCACCGAGGATATTTAATTTCTATTAAACCGACATGTCTAGGATGTATAGGTAGTTTTAGTAGCATATTGTACTTAAGTTTATAGCAGATGTTTGTTTTTATGGAAAACATGATACCCACTAGAAAGTTTTGTTTTTAGGTATTCTTGCTAACATCCATGCAATCTTGATTAATTAACAGTGTTTGTAGGTCGTGGAAGATTTCATGGACGTAGAAGAGGTTTTGTAATAAATTCTAGTGAATGGAATTTTTTTGGACAATACTCTACGAACATGCATACGAACCATAGAGTATTCTACGAGTCATAGAGTTGAGGTCAACCCTGAGGATTAGAAAGTAGAAAAGTGTTGAAAGTTTATAACACAAAACCCTCCATGGGTCGTAGAATCCTATACGTCCCGTAGATGAGTCTTGTAGAAGATCACTCCAATTTTGCAAAAGAGGAGCACGAAACTGCGATTACGGACCATGGAACATTATACGGCCCATAGAAGTTACCAGTAGAACTTGCCGACCCAGTTTTCCTAGTTTGATTTGGTTTTATATTTTAGGCATTATAAATAGATTTTTAGGTTATTTTCGTGAAGTTTTCAAGGAGTTTAGCAGAAGTTATAGATTTTGGTATTTTTAGAGAGAGAGAAACATTATTTTGTGTTCTTGATTCGTAGTTGTGATTTCGATTGAAGAGTTAGATTTTTTGTTCCTAAATTCATTCGTGTAAGTGTTTAATTATATTATTCAATATCATTATTCTTACATCTACACTAATCATGAGTAGCTAAATTCACAACTAGGGTTGTGAGAACTAGGAAGAACTAATAAAGTAAAACTGGATAATTCGTATTTCTTGGAAGGTGTGTATGAATGTATTAATTACTTCTCTTTATTTCTCATGCTTTTTAATGGTGTTCAACGTTAGAATGTGCCTAGTGTTACTTTCCAGATCAAGGAAGTAATGAATAGGGAAAAAGAATAATTAACAAGATTCGATTGATATTTTCTCATCTAATCAACCAAACTGGATCAAGGGGAGGTTGTGGTGGGACAATAGGTAAGGGTTAGTAATGTCACACTTTAAAGATGGATGAAATCATGTAGTAAAATTTTTCTCTCACCTGGATCAAAGGGTTCGGTAAACTTAACTTACCGTTCTACATCTACACAGTGGAAAACATTACAATTATCTAATAATACTGAGTTAGGGAATCATGGGGAACACATCACCCTATTTAACTCTT
Source organism: Solanum aculeatissimum (assembly GCA_038996855.1). Taxonomy (NCBI): domain Eukaryota; kingdom Viridiplantae; phylum Streptophyta; class Magnoliopsida; order Solanales; family Solanaceae; genus Solanum; species Solanum aculeatissimum. The sequence goes on along the minus strand of JBCEWC010008233.1, from coordinate 7,872 downwards.
TTACTTATTTCACAACACTTACACTAGTCTAGGTTTACTTTTCTTACAATTACAACCCCCCCCCCCCCCTCTTTCGGAAGATAAGTAGGTTAATCACCCCACTTTGCTTTGAATTAATCGAAAGTCTACCATATTCTCTATGGGTTTGACCCTAACCACGGTTAGGTTATATATCTTGACAGTGACTGCTTTAACCTTCAAAAAAGAGGTGTAGCTTAGGCGACATCATGATACCAGAGGAAATATTTGGCACACACACCCTTTTTAATTCTATGAGGGTTATTTATTGGTCATCTTATTATATTGTTATTATGCATATTGACCTGTGCATGGACATGCATTTACATCACATACATTTGTATCACCCCTTGATTACGCTAAGGTAGAAAGATTGGGATTTTGTACCACTCTTTATAAAACCCCTAGCCTATGCTAAGGTAGTAAGAGGGATTTTACAGCTTTTTACACTCCTTGACCACGTTGCGATGGTAGGGTAGAGATATTGTGACACCCCTTGACCATGTTGAGGTTGTGAGGTAGAGGTATTGTGATGCCCCTTGACCACGCAGAGGTGGCAAGGTAGAGATATTACGACTCCTCTTGACCATTTTCAGGTGTCAAGGTAGAGATATTGTGAACCCCCTTGACCACACTGAGGTGTTAAGGTAGAGATATTATGACACCCCTTGACCATGTTGAGGTGGAAAAGTAGAGATATTGTGACACTGCTTAACCATGTTGAGGTGGCAAGGTTGAGAAACCCTTGATCACGCTAAGGTGACAAGATTGAGAGATTTCAAAATATGGTCCAAAGAGGCCCCCATACTTTACATTTATACATTATGTGTCTATTGCACATTTGAATGATATTGCCATCTTGTTATTCTCTTATATATGTTTATGTAGTGTACTAACCCCTTTGTTGCAGGCGTCAGGATTCTTCATTATTACATACTTATTCAATTTCTCCTACCCAGTTGGCTGAACCTACTAGGTACATTTTGGTGTACTCACCCCTACTTTGTTTCCTCCCTGAAAATCGAGCACAGGGACCCCTAGATGGTAGTTGATACCATTCTACTAGAGTTTTCTTCCATCTACTCCAGATTTAGCGGTGAGGCTTAGATTTTGAGTCGTCATGGATCTTTTTAGACTTACTTTCTTATTTTCTAGCCCAGACTTTGTATTTGACATAATCAGACAACATGTATTTTCATTTGAGACAATTGTATTTACTGTTTTGTTCTACTGTAGATGCTCTTGTACTCATGACTCCAAATTTTGGGATTTCATTTTAAATGTTGTGGATGTTTTTTATTTTACTTTATTTTCTTTAGTTGCAATCCGATTTTGGGTCGTGACATGTTTAGTGCATTAAGAACCCCCTTAAGCTTATCCACCTTATACTCCTTGACCTTGAGGCCTAGAACCACCACAACCACTCCTACAGTCTTTGGCTTGGTGATTGAGCTTACCGCACTTGAAACATGCATTAGAACCGGCCAAACATTCTCCCTTATGAAGTCTTCCACACTTCTTGTAATTTGGAGTAGCTTGGGCACCTGGACCTCCTTGTACCTTGGGGTTGGTCGCCTTATCTTGTTGAACCTTGAAGGAGGGAAGTTAGTTATACCTTAACTCACTTGCCTTTGACCACTATGGAACTTCATATTTTCACCATTTCTAACGCCTTAGTTGGAGAATCCGCCACCTAGAATCTGAACCATCTTGGACTCCCTAGAACGCTCCCTCAACTTTTCATCTTCAATTTGTTCCGCTAAGTTATGAGCCGAGAAATGTCCATTTACTTCACTAGCATTGCGTTCTTACATTCCTTAGAAACAAAATTTGACATATCATAGATGAACTTGCTCATTCTTTCCCTTGGATTGGCAATCATGAATGGTACATACTTAGACAATTTGGTGAAAGTAAAGAGAATACTCCCTCATACTCATGTTTCCTTGGTAGAGGTTGATGAACTCTTGGACCTTGACCTTTCTTAACTCTAATGGAAAGAATCAATCTAGGAAGGCACCCTTGAACACTTCCTACGCAATTAGTCTTGCTTTTTCACAATCTAGCCATTGATCAAACCATACTTTGGCAATGCCTTTTAGTTGATAGGTCACAAGCTCAGCCTTCTCATATGGGGATATTCCTATAATTGCCACAATTCGATAGGCCTCATCAATAAACTCCGTTGGGTCATCATCTACCTAGGATCCATAGAAATTAGATGGAATCATTCTCACAAAGCCTAGGATCCTAGTAGGTGGGGTAGGCACATGAGGAGGAGGAATGATATCCCTATTGACTTGGTTGGCCATAGATTGAGCTAACATGATGAAAGCGGACTGGAACTCTACATGAAAAAACACATTCTTTTGTGGAACTGGTGGGACTTGGTCCTCATCCAACGCTCTTAGTGGAGGTACTCTTCTTAGAGGCACTATCTAGAAAATTACAACGAATAGTTTGTTAGTTAAGGAAAATATTAGGATAACTCTAAGGCATAACATGATTCATGAAAGAAGAGAAAATTTCTTAAATGCCTTATAGTCTTCCATTCATAGTTTTGGCATGTTCAAAGCATGAACAAGACCTTATTCAGCAGAGTATGTTGGACTTTAAGGATCATTTTAAAATCTTATACTCTGATACCAAGCTTATCACAACCTAAACCTAAGGCCTATTCGTGACACAGCAAATAAGACCTCTTAGCATTCATCAAGCATTTCATAAGTAATGGATGTAATTAAAAGTAAAACTAAAGAGGAACAGGACTAAGGGGTTTAGCATGACCTATTAGCAAAGGAATAGGGTAGCATCATACATTCAACATAAGTCCAACAATCTTAGGATAGACGGGGGCTAAGACATCTCCCTAACTCACCCTCAATAAAAGTAGCAAGTAAAGTATAATAAAGAGAGTCTAAATGTCTAATTACAATCCAAGCTTGAAGGAAAAAGTATGTTGTCCCCGAACTAAAGGACTCACCAAACTTAGTCTTCAATCAATCCAAGCTAGCCATGTGCATGAGGAGGAAGAGCATTGGTACCTACATGATGATATCATGTAGGCAAAGTATGAAATAGTACTTTAAATGTACTAAGTATGTGAAATGTAATGCAAAGAAGAAAGCTATAGATATCATAATAGTTAATATGCATAACATAACAAGTAATAAGGGCACAAAAGATGATGGATGATCAATACATCTTAAAACATGATTGAAGCAATGTAAACATCACAAGTAATCATATATAGATATGTGAGAGAAGACTATAATCCACATATAAGACCATGCGAAATATAACATGGAATCCAACATAGCCCCCTACGTTGGTTGGAGAGATTACTTACCAGGTACAACTCCATCAAACTTATTCATTCATTCATTTATCATTAGGGATTTTGTAGATCTACAAGTCTAACCTACAAGGGCCCCTATGGTGGCAAATAGTTAATGACGCAAGAGGTTGCTACTAGAGTTTCCTTATCGAAGCCCACCTCATGTCCCATTCAGTGCTAAGTCAAGTCTCACAGAATAATAATATATGTAATCATATGCATATAAAATCCATTAGCTTTGAAACACAACCTCATCAAAATAGGAGTAGCTCATTAAAACTTTTATAATCCATTCGAGTGAGAAATCTCCTTTCACTAGAAGGATCCATCATTGGATGAAAATTATCCTTTCACCATCATTCATACATGTATAGAAGGGCTTCCATAATCTCTTTTGTAACTTTCATAAACATTTGATTGAATCCCTTATCATTGAAAATATATTTCATTTGGACATAGTGTAAAACTAGGTGGGTTCATTGTATGTAGACTTTAAATCATGTAATTCAAGAGGATTATGTATAATTATCTTGAAATTCATCAATTCAATTGATTCATAAAATAATCCACCATGAACTTTTAAAAGCTTAGGTAACATGTCATAACATATTTTGTAGACCATCAACCTTTCATAATACAACATAATTTTATAGCAAAAGATACTATATGACAGTAAATACATCATAATATAAGCATTTGAAGAAATATCATAAAGCTCATAAAATTTTCATAACTTGAAATTAAGTAGGTAAGTGAAAATATTTGGGCTTCATGGGTGGAAGAAACCCATGAATGAAACCACATACCTAGAGTGCAAACCTTGAAGGAATCCCAACAATGAGGGTCCAAGCTCGAAATTTTAATTCCTTGCCTTTAATAAAATTTTGAGAGTTAGGTTCCTTGGGAGAATTTGAGTGAAATTGGAGTTTGACTAGAATGAGTGTAATAGTAGGGATTGTGACTGGAATGGGTAGATTTAGGCCTTAAATAACGTAGTTTAGAACTTAGGATACAAGAAAAAGTCAAAAATACTCTTCATTAAAATTAATCAAAGAGAATTATAACCCTAATCTACGAGGTTGATGCTGAAATGCTCAGCTCCTGGATCAATCACACAGCAAAGCCTCCTTGAAGGATTCAGAGGGAGTTGGATAGGATCCAATACTATAGGGCCCAAATCCTAGAGTTCAAATGTCAACATATTATGAGAGAAGCCAACCAAGTGGCTGATTCTCTAGCCAAATACAACCAGCAGCATAGCAAACCCCAAGTATTTCAAGAAGCCAGTCAAATACCAAGAGAGACCAAGGCTTACATGAAGATTGACAAGATGCAAGTGTTCACATTTAGAAGGAAGCAGATGAAGATAATGAGGAAACAACCATAGAAAATGCAGCACACAGCCACAGATAGAAAGGCCCCCCCGTGCACTAATCCAGTACACTGTCCAGCAGGATAGAGTATAAGATTAGACTTAGGTGCTTATTTTCTATTCAAATTGTAGGGGGAGAGTCTCCCTTGTTTATTGCTTTCCTAGAATATTGTAATGAGAGGAGTCCTCTCTTAGGATTTTCTTGGTTTGTTCTCTAGAAATAGGGTCTCATGGCTAATCTACCTAGGCAAGTCATGGAGTACCATCTTAGGGAGGAGGTAAGGTTGATGTCCCCCTTCATGTTCCTTCTCTTTTCTTTGATTATTTATGTTAAAGCCTGGGGGTATTGCTTAGCTCCTGACCCTACACAGGGTCTGTAAAAATTAAAAAAAAACTATAGATCATAGATGGGGTTTTGTCTTGATTACACTTTCAACTTTTAGAAACTTGAATCCAGACCCTTAATCTATGAACCCTCCTTTGTGGCCCATAGTTCCTTTCATGGGTCGTAGATATCCTTCATGCATCAACCCCATACCTTCATAATCCTTCCAAGTACCTTCCCTATCTACGAGGCTTATCTACGACCTGTAAACTCAATCATAGGTCGTAGATGACCTCATACACGATTGCACTAGAAATTAAACTTGCACTACCAATCTTTTATAATTCGATTCTCTTACCATGAGGGGTATTATAACAAAACTCTATAAGAGATACAATTTTGACCAAAAAGAAGCAAGTAAGATTGAGAGGGAAATCATGAAAATTGAGATTTAAACTCCAATTATATCAATCAATTGGTGCAATTAGAATGTAAATTCAAGAAACAAATAAATCTATTTGGAAATAGAAGAAGGAAGAACAAATATGCTCGCAATTGAGAAACTGAACAATTTGATCACAAAGTTAATCGACTATGGAAATAAGAAATTCACAATGAAAAACTAAAAATGGAATAGCTATGATACCATGTTAAAATCTAGAGTACCATATCTAATTGACCTTCTCTTCCTCCATTAATCGAGGTTGAACTCAAAGATGAAAGCAATACAACAATCTCTTAAGGAGAAGAATTTTCCTGAACAGTATTATTGTATTGAAGAGAAAAGAATGAACAAATTATAGAGTGATATGTGTGTATATATACATAGAAATGTAAAAGGAATTTTCTAACTAACTTGATTCCTATTTGTGTAACAACTTAACTTACCTCTAACTTGTTGTAACTAACCCTAACTAATTGATTTATCATAACATATAATTTCATCACACTCAATCTCAAAATTCATTCCCTAAGAGACAAAAAATATAAATTAAAGGAACTAATTAAAAATATTTACCATACTTATTGATAATGAGGAAAGATGAGAAACTCTAATCTAGCCTATAGGGTTTATATTTGTGTAACGACCCGAAAATTTTTTAACTTCATAATGGTTGTTCAAGGTTAGTGTTGAACCCCTCATGGTTGAGTTTTGGTAGTCATGGGTTGTATTTAAGTGGCTGAATTCAAGGGATTGTTAGGTGGAAGGTTGTAAGGCCGGTTAGGTAGCATGGACTTTGAAAAGTCATATCTCTTGGTATGAGATGAATTGTGTGGGATATTATATATCAAATCGAATCTCTTTCAGTTATCTTCGTAACGCAACAAGTTTAACTTGATTCAAAGTTTGTATGTGGAAGTCATGGCCTTTTCAATGAGACTGCCCGTATTCAGAAGTATGCTGGAAAAAGGTTTCTAAATGGAGCAAAGGTGAGGAACCATGGACTTTTTGGTGGTTCACAGTCCATGGTGTATCCAGTGGGCTTCCTTAAGGTGTTGACCAAGCCCCGGACCAAGTAGAACTCCACAGACCATTTCACAATCCGTTTGAGCCTTCACGATTCGTGAGGGGCTCCCATGAAGTGTTTGTCAAGGTTCGGGGCTGGACTCCAGACCAAGTGATGCTCCACTGACCAGTACACAGTCCGTGTACAGCTACACGGTCTATGAGACCCCCCGTGAGTTGATCCAGAAAGTCCCTCGAGATTTTAAGCCGAAGTCAAGACCAAGTGTAGTCTCACAAACAGGTTCACGGTCCGTGAACCTATAGACAATCCCTAGATAGCCTTCCGTGAGGCCCTATTTTTGTGATCATATCCATTTTATTAATGGTTAATTTATAATTTGGTTTAATTCCATGCCCCTTTTAGCCTTTATAGCGTCTCCTAAAGCCCCCAAATCAAACCCTAATCCCCTTTTATTCATTCTAACACTCTTCAAACCTCACCAAAATTCTCTCAATCCTCTTGACCTCCATTGATGAAAGCTTGAAGAAATTTGAGAAAAATCATCCTTCTTGCAAAATCATCCAATTCTCTTGTCTAATCTCAAGGTATGTGGGATTGATTCATGGATTCCCTTTCATCCATGAAGACCCAAAAATCTTTTTCTTCAAATTATGAATTTAAGCTTTCTTTAATTATGGGTTCTTTAAATTTTGATGTATTCAATTGAATTGAGTGTTGGGTTGTAGAAATTAGGTGGTTTAAAGTGTATTTAAGTTTGAATTTTATGAAGTGCATTGCAACTCTTGAAATTCTAATGTGCATGTCCCTTTGATGGTTTAATATGCATGGGTAAATTGCATTATGATTTGAATTGGGACTTTCTCATGAATTATGTTGAGTTATCTATTGAATTGTGGTTCAAGGTTTGAACCTCCATTATCAATGCACTTGATTCCTCATTCATGGCATATGTATTGAAGTATGGTTATGATGAAATTCTTATTAAGGACATGGCCCTCTTGTTATGATATGATATATTAAGACTTGTGATCACATAGTCTCTTGTTATGGTTCTTTGAGCATTATGGGTGTTTGCACCGTCTTGATATGTTATGGAGGCTTGATATGATAAGCTATGTAGATGAACTACTCCTAATGCATTGATATGGAAATGGTTTTGGAAATTCTTGTTGGATTGTTATCCAAAGTATGGATATGGATTGATAATGACATGGTTTGCCTAATGATGCATGGTTTTGAAAAGAATGTCAACCCTCTGTTTTGAAAAGCATGCTTGTATATATGTATTCCCGTGGGATGAGACTTAGTACCGAGGGATTGGAGTCGGGGTGGACTATCTCCAAGGGTCCAT
>JBCEWC010008232.1:0-20265 GCA_038996855.1 Solanum aculeatissimum | reverse complement strand
TCATAAAATTCATCATAATTCATGCATAAGTAGTCTTAATCATCATGTAGAAATCATAATCCATGCATTAGGAATCACAACTTAAAAGCCCATAAGAAATCATCATACAACTTTGATAAAAAAAAAAAAAGTTTTAGATTAGGCTTCATGGATAAAACTAATCCATGAATGAAGCCCTACCTACCTCAAGTGAAATTCTAAAAATTGAGGTGAGAAATCTAGAAAATACTTAGTCAACCTTCAAGATTTAGTTTCAATGGAACCCTTGACTTAGAGAGAGAAATATTTGAAACCCTTGAGAGAAATTTTAGGAATAGTTCTTTTAGGTACTAGGTTGGTTAGGGTAGTTAAGAGGATCAAACCGATGTAGTTTAGGACTTAAATGTATAGGAAAAGTCAAAAACATCTTTCATTAAAAACTACTGGCGCCATCCATGAGACCTCTCTTACGGGTTGTGGAATGACTTACGGCTCGTAACACGAGTCATGGATCAGGGAGTCATAAAAGTTTAGCTACTGCATTTGAAGGTTCTAACTCATGAACATACAGCACGGCCCATGGAATAATTTACGAGCCGTAGAGTCCTTCGTAGGGTAAGTCTACACTTAGAAAATATTTACGTTCCTTTGGGCCTCTTTCTACGAGACCACTCTACGGATCGTATGTAGACATACCACCCATCTGACAATTTGTAAATTGACTTTCAGAAATCCCTTAATTTTCCACTTTTCCTTAGCAGTTACCATGAGGTCACCTATGATCTGTGGATTATTTTACGGTTTGTAAATGGGCTCGTAAAGTCAAACTTTTAGGAATTTTTCTACCTTCAGTTTTTTCCAAGTTTATAAATATAGGGGTGACACAATATCTCCCCTTTGGGATCATTCGTCCTCGAATGAGACAGAATTATGCTTGAATAGATTAAAGACAAGGTCATCATCATAGCAAAAATGCAAAAAAGCAACTCAATCATCATTTTCATAAAATCGTCAATTTATGCATCAAGTATCATTCAAAAACAGTTTCATGATCATGCATGCATGCAACTTAGCAAGAGTTACACATTTGTGAGAATTTTGAAGGAATAGATCACATTAAGTACCTTAAGCTTGAGTAGAAGGAAAACGATAAGGGTATCATTTTATTGTATCTGCTTCAACCTCCCAAGTAGCACTTTCACTTTGTTGGTTTTTCCATAATATCTTGATAGATGCAACCTCTTCGTTCCTTAATTTCTCCACTTGTCGGTCCAAAACCTCAATCGGTACTTTTCATAAGTCAAATTTTTTTCAATAGTTACATCCTTCAATGGAACAATAGAATTTGGATCACTCATGCATTTCCTTAGCATAGAAACATGGAACACCAGATGAACCATAGTTAATTCCATAGGCAAATATAGTTCATAAGCTACCTTCCCAACTTTCTTTACTATCTCATAAGGTCCCACATATCTAGGACTCAATTTTTCTTTCTTTCCAAAACTCATCACTCCTTTTATCGGGAAAACTTTCAAATATACCCAATCATCTTCATTAAATTCTAATTTTCTTCTTCTTACACTGGCAATTGACTTTTGACGACTTTGGAAAGCCTTCAGTTTTTCTCTTATGACTTTCACCTTCTCCGTAGTATCAAGTACCAAATCTGGTCCAATTAATTACATCTCCCTCATTTCAAACCATCCCACCAGTGACCTATACTGCCAACTATATAATGCTTCAAACGGAGCCATACCAATACTTGAATGGAAACTATTATTGTAGGAAAACTTACTAAGAGGTAGGTTATCATCCCAACTTCCTTTGAAATCAAGTACACAAGCCCTCAACATGTCTTCCATCATTGATATAGTCCTTTCGGCTTGTCCATCCGTTTGAGGATGAAATGCAGTACTTAGCTTTACCTTTGTACCAAGATGATTTTGAAATGATTTCCAAAAATGAGAAGTAAATTGAGTAGCCCTATCCGATATGATGGACAATGTCACCCCATTCAACTTTACTAACTCACCGATATAGACCTTAGCATAATCTTCGGCACCATAAGAAGTCTTCACCAGTACCCATATTTAGTCAAATTTCTTTCTATTCTTTGGCAAACCTGTAACGAAATCCATATTCACTTCATCCCATTTCCAAGTAGGTAGTTCAATATCTTGGGTTAAAATACTAGAACTTCGATGTTCTACCTTCACTTATTGACAATTGGCACATTCCATCGCATACCTTTCTATGTCCTTCCTCATACCATTCCACCAATACACTTCTCTCAAATCCCTATACATCTTGGTAGATCCTGGATGAATAGAGTACTTAGAATTATGAGCTTCATCAAATATCTTCTCCCTTAGTCCATCCACATCGGGTATACACAATCGTCCTTGGTAATGCAATACTCCATCTGTCGCTGGTGAAAATTCTTTTACCTTCTTATCAACTACTAACTTTTTCAACTCAACCAATGTAGGATCCATATCTTGCTTCACCTTAACTTTTTCACTCAAAGATGATTATGCCTAATTTGATATCAACATTTCACCATTACTCGAATTATTCACCCTCACACCAAAATAAGCTAAATGGTGCAATTCTTTAACTAACTCTTTAATACCACTCTCAACAAGTGCCATACTATCCATAGACACTTTACTCAATGCGTCATCCACAACATTAGCTTTACTGGGGTGATACATCACACTAATATCATAGTCTTCAAAAGTTCCAACCATCTCTGTTGCCTTAGATTTAGATTCCTTTGGCTAAACACATATTGCTAGATCTTATAGTCGATCAATATATCAACATGCACTTTGTAAAGGTAGTGTCGCCAAATCTTTGAAGCAAATGCAACTGCCAATAACTCAAGATCGTGTATTGGATAGTTTTTTTTATGCACCTTTAATTGTCTTAAAGCATAAGCAATAACCTTCCCATGTTGCATCAAAACACAACCCAAGCCTATATGTGAGGTATCACAATACACCACAAAACCATTTGAACCCTCGAGCAATGTCAAAATCGGGGCTGAAGTGAGACTATCCTTCAATAATTGGAAGCTCCTTTTACATCCTTCGGACCATTGGAATTTCACCCTCTTTTCGGTCAACCTAGTCAATGGAGAAGAAATGGAGGAAAATCCCTCAACAAACCTTCTATAGTAACTAGCCAAACCCAGAAAGCTTCTATTATCGGATGAAGACAACGGTCTAGGCCAATTCTTCACCGCCTCTGTTTTCTTTGGATCAACTCGAACACCATCACCTGAAATAATGTGACCAAAAAAAGCCACTTCTCTTAGCAAAAATTTACATTTGCTAAACTTGGCAAAGAGTTGCTTGTCTCTCAAAGTTTGCAACACAATCCTCAAATGATCTTTATGAACCTTCATATCCCTTGAATAAACCAACATATCATCTATGAAAACCACCACAAATATATCCAAATATAATTTGAAGATCTTGTTCATCAAATTCATAAAAGCAGTAGGGGTATTTGTTAGTCAAAATGACATAACAAGAATTTAAAATGACCATACCGGGTTGTAAATGTTGTCTTTGAAATATCATCATTCTTCACCTTCAATTGATGATATCCAGACTGCAGATTGATCTTAGAGAAACAACTTACACCTCACAGTTGATCAAATAGGTCATCAATTCTTGTAAGTGGATACTTGTTTTTGATGGTTACCTTATTCAATTGTCTATAATCCACACACATCTAAAGTGAACTATCCTTCTTCCTTACAAATAATACGGGAGCACCCCATAGTGACACACTAGACCTTATCAACCCTTTATCAAGCAAATCCTTTAATTGTTCCTTCTATTTTTTCAATTCCACCAGAGTCATACAGTATGGAGGTATAGAGATATGTTAGGTGTCGAGCCAAAGATTAATACCAAAATTAATTTCTCTTATGGGAGGAAGATCGGGTAAGTCATCGGGAAAGGTATCAGGAAACTCATTTACTACGAGGACCAAATGAAGAGGGGGAACATGAGATCCATGACTTGGACAACACGATATAGACCACCTTTAAAGATCATCTTCATAGCTTTCATATAAGAGACAAACCTCCCTTTGAACATAGAATTAGTTCCCTTTAGGCTCATTAAGAACTTGGAATGTGACCTTATGGGTCCTACAATTAATAGAATCATAGGATGCATACAACCAATCCATACCAAGAATAACATCAAAATCGGTCATGTCTATCTCAACTAGATCACATGGGAAGACTTTATGCAAGACCGACACGGGATATTTTCAATAGACTTTCTCGGCTAGGATTGACTCACCAATAGGAGTATAAATAGAATAAGGCTCTAGTAACACTTCCAGAAGCATATCAAATATCATGGAAACATAAGGAGTAACAAAGGACATATTGGTATCGGGGTCAAGCAAGGAATACATATCATGATCAAAGACTTTTAACATACTAATAACCACATCGGGAGCCTCATCAACTTCTTCTGTAGCATACAAAGCATAGAATCGATTACCACGGGGACCACCACCCTGAACTTGGGCACCTTGTTGCACTTTCCTATTTTGAGCCACTTGATCTTGTGAACGACCTCCCTTACCCTTGTTATCCATATTAGGATAGTCAGCAATCTTGTGTCCTACCATTCCACAATCGAAACATGCATTGGTACCCTTTAAGCACTCACCAACATGGTTCCTGTCACACTTAGGGAACCTAGGAGGAATGGCACCACCTCTCACAACATCTCTTTGAGCCTTGGGTTGGCCCCTTTCTCTTTCTCAAACTTTTGATAGCACCCTTTGAAGACCCTTATCAGCCACCACCAGATTTACCATAGGAGAACCCTTTATCGTGGCGAGCCCTCTTGGAATCCCTTGACTTTATATTTTGCAATTTCTCACTCTCCACTTGTTTAGCATATGTCATAAGCCTAGAGATATTCATTTCCTTGACAAGCATGGCAGCCTTACATTCCATTTTCACCAAGTCGGACACATCCAAAATGAACTTGTTCATACGAGCCCTTGAATTGGCAATTGGCTACCAAGGAAGGAGAAAACTTGGATAATTTTGTGAACTTGAGAGCATATTTCCTCACACTCTTACCCCCTTACTTCAAATTCATAAACTCCAGCACCTTAGTTTCCCATAGTTTAATTGGAAAGAAATGATCCAAGAAAGCGACTTTGAACATCTCCCAATCAGTGACTCTTTCATCAACCCTTTCAGACTTTCATTGAGTGAACCATACTTGAGAAACACCCTTAAGTTAGTATGCCGCTAATCCAGTCATCTCCTAGGAAGACACTCCCATAATCTCTACTATCTTGTAGATCTTATCAACGAACTCTTGTGGATCCCCATCCACATTGAAGCCATGGAATTCCGGGGGATTCATTCTAGAAAAATCCTATATCCTTGAGGCTGGAGTAGGAGTCTTTGGGGAAGCAACAACATGAGCCAACATAGTGATGGTGGCTCTAAATTCATCATTGGCAGTTTGGTCCACTTGAGGGGTTTGAGGACCTAGAGGAGCTGGAGGGGCTTGGTCCGCATTGGTATTATTTTCCCTTGGTAATGAAGCACATTGTGGAATCATTTTTGAAAACAACAAGGGACAATCGTTAAAATATGAAATCTTTAAAGGCACGACATAGAGTACAAAAGAAGAAAAGATTTTTCTAAAACATCTCATAACCTCCTATTCATAGATGTGGCGCGCTTCACACCAATGAACAAGACTCTACTTGACACGACATGTTAGACTCCCTAGGATGCTTTCAAAGCCTCTACTTTTGTCATACCCCGAACCTAGGTCCTAGCCGTGACACGTCGACTGTGAAATCCGAAGGCATCCCATCCAAGCCTCGTGTTCATATCATAAGGTAAAATAGCATACATAAGAGAATAAGTAAGCAGAACTATATAGAAAAGACATTTCATAATTCCCATAGGGAATATACCTCCATCCATAGTCCAAATCATGTCTCTACATAATAGATCTGACAGGGTCTAGCACATAGTTCACTAGATCACCCTCAAGTTGTACATCAAGAAATAAAATATAAAGTCTCAACATAAAAGAAACACCATAAGGCTTATTCCCGAAGCATGGAAACTCACCAACAAGTCTTCAAGCTCAGTATCTAAAAACTAGCCACGAAATGGAATGGTCTCCTCGCCGTCCGTCCCTACATGATTGGGTCAAGTAGACAAAGAAGCATGTGTTAGTACATAGAATGCACTAAGTGTGTAGGTATGTCATGAATTAAGGTACATCACAATAATACCAATATGCATAATCATCATCAATAGAATAAGGGTACAATATGCATGAGCATGCAAGTTTAAATTTATATGAGGAGATATTGTAAAAATTCATTTATCATCATTACATAAATATGTGGAAATAAGACCATAATCGACATTCATAAGACCATGCGGACTATTACATGGAATCCAAATGTTCACTCTCATCGATTTAAGAGGAGTCTACTTTGTCAAGGTAAATTTTATTCTCACCCTATAGGCTCTATCCTACCACGACGAGAACTATCATTTGACCCCATCCTTTAGGCTATATCCTAGCACGGTGAGTGTCCATTAAAAAGCTATATGGATCCATTAGTACACCTTTAAGGCATAAACGCATAAATATCATTCCTATGGTGGCACATAGTTATGGGACTATGGTATCTACCAAAGCCCTCTCGGTGTAAAGTCATATCCCACAGAATACTCTAAATCATGCATATATATATAACTTTGAACATAGTTCATTTACTTTGCTTTCATCATAGTGTGGGTAGACATTCCCCACCTTAACATTGTCATCATAAATATTTAGGGTTTTCATCACCCTTTTTATCATAGCATCATCATTGTCATAAACTATGTTTTTACATACTTAAGATCATAATCATGAAACTTCATAACGTTATCATGAGAGACTAGGGCTAAGTGTGGGCTCATGATCAATTGAGTCAAAATCTTTCAATTGGATAGGATTCATAGGGTAAAACATGCATTAAATCAATTTGGATTATTAGTAAAGGAACTCACATCAAATTATTAGGCCCTAATCATGCATACTTTGAAATCATATACTTTTTCTTGAAAATCATATACATCATAAAATTCATCATAATTCATGCATAAGTAGACTTAATCATCATGTAGAAATCATAATCCATGCATTAGGAATTATAGCTTAAAAGCCCATAAGAAATCATCATACAACTTTGATAAAAAGAAGGTTTTGAATTAGGTTTCATGGATGAAACTAATCTATGAATGAAGTCCTACATACCTCAAGTGAAATCCTAAGTGAAATCCTAGTTAAGAGGGTCAAAACGACATAGTTTAGGACTTAGATGCATAGGAAAAGTCCAAAACATCCTTCATTAAAAACTACCGGAGCCATCCACGAGACCCCTCATACGGGTCGTGGAATGACTTATGGCTCGTAAAATGAGTCGTGGATCAGGGTGTCATAAAAGTTGAGCTACTGGAATTGCAGGTTTTGACTTATGAACATACAGCACCGCTCATGGAAAAACTTACAAGTCGTAGATTCCTTCACACGGTAAGTCCACACTTAGAAAATATTTAGGTTCCTCTAAGCTCTTTTTATAAGACCACTCTACGGGTCGTATGTCTGATAATTCGTAAGCTGACTTTTAGAAATCCCTCAATTTTTCACTTTTCCTTAGCAGTTACCAAGAGGTCACCTACGACCCATGGATTATTTTATGGGTCGTAGATGGGCTAGTAAAGTTAAACTTTTAGGGATTTTTCTGCCTTCAGTTTTTTTCAAGCTTATAAAGATGAGGGGTGTTACAGGTTTTTACAGAAACACACTTTTTAGCTTTTGATTGAACTCATTTTGTAACTTTTGGCTCAAAATCAAATCGGAACCCTCCATCCTCGGACCAATCACCCTCCTAGAATAAATTAGTCTTTTCTGAAATGATGGAACTGTCAGAATCTCATTTTGAGGCCGTTTACTAGGATTTTGACAGAAATCTCATTTTAGCAGTTTTAACTTCTCGCAAACTTGCACATCTCACAATCAAAACACCTAATAACTATCCTGACAGTCCCAACAGGTCATAATAGGTCTGAGATCGCTATACAAAAGCTCATAATAGCAGAAAAGCACAGAAACATAGAATTGACCTACAGGGTCATCACAGATATATAAGTTTAAAAATATACAATGTTTTCATCAATCATCAGTATGTATACGTAACTCAGTAAATATGACCGAGTGATGATACAACGAACTATTTTCATTGTCACAGCCATCTAGTACCTTGCTAGGATGAAGGACATAACATCAAAGGGTCCAATAAGAGTCCCTCAGTGAGGCTAGTGAGTTTCCTGAATTAATGATCATGATCTCATCCTACGTTGTCTGTGTAGTTTATGGGATTTGAGTTGTATGTAGTCCTACCCAAATCGGTACTAATACTTATCCCAAAAATATGTGCTTATATCTATCAAACGTCTCAAATCATCCTATCAAGTCTCAATGGACCTTTCAAAATTCAATCTCATCTCAAAATATTATCTTCATCTTTCATCAATAAATATATTTTGAAAATCATTTACATCATCGTCAAAACACTTGCTCAAAATATCATTTAACTCAATGCTCAAATTCATTAAAATATGCATTGTCTCAATTTAAAAAGAAATACTTTGTTTAATGCATGAAAATCATGAATCTCAATATCAATAATGTATGGAAAAACCATGTTCATCAACTCAATTAGGGTTCATGAGAAAGTATCACGAACAACAATTCCAATAATATGAGGGACAAAATTACAATGGCTTTAATGCATAAGTATATAGAATTCAATAGAAAAGAATTTAGCTCAATCGGAATTGAAAACTAAGTTTTGACTCAACTCTATCCTCAATTAAAAATGATAAAGTAGACGTTGGGCACGTGGATGAACTCAATCCAATACTATTATAGCCTTAATACCTGAAAATTGGTATCTCAATTGAAACTCGAAGAACTTTGGTGAAACACTTGAACCCTAGCTTTCCTCCTCTCGAATTTTGCTCTTTAAGTATTTTAAGAGTTGGTGAGAGAAAATACTTATTGGTATTTATAAGTGACCTAAAGTAATTCCAAAATATCTTAAGGTTTGATTAGAAAAGGACAAAAAAAATTGCCCTTAATCAAACTAATGACAAGGACTACAAAACTCCGTCTATGGGTCGTAATCATATCTACGGCTCGTAGACTGACTCTCATAGAATGCCAGGGAAAATCAAGCTTGGGTCTACGATCAAGTATCTATGGGTCATACTCATGGCTTGTAGAATCTAGAAAGGGTTTAAAAATTTTCTTCTGGGGTCCACGATCATCTTCTATGGATCATGGACCCTTCTACGAGTAACTATCAATCTGTGAAAAAAATACTGAGACTATAAAATTGGGCCCAAAAAGCATGAAACCTATTTTACGAATCATGAAAGGAAATATGGGTCGTAGACCCTACTCGTAAAATTTCATTGACTTAGACACTGGGTTGGACTACGAGACCATGTCTATGGTTAGTAGACTTGGCTCGTAGACTCAACCATGGTTTACTACTATTGACTTGGGTCTACGAGACCCCTCCTGCGCTCGTAGATTGATCTACGAGCCATAAACTGGCCTCGTAAATCCCACTCTTTAGCAGAGTTAAAATTAATCTCTTAGATTTTTGGACTTCCTAGGTTCGGATATTTTAGGGAGTGTTACAAATGGTATGTTACCTTTGGTTCCGGGCTATGCGTTAAACTTACCTATTAATGAGATGTTCATGAATACCATCATGACTTGAGAAATGAAACCATGACAGATAAATCATATTGTTGGTAAATCTAAATGTGAAGTATATTACGTATATTTATATGTTTGGTCCAAGTCATTTTCCTTATTTAAGGAGCTTCTGAAAATTGCATATATTGTGCTTATTGGAGAATTATTTGTTTCACAATAAATGATATAATATAAATTGCATAAGCATTTTCTTTATTTTTTTCCCTGCGTATCTTTGATTTGTGATTAGAATTATTTGATCATTTTACATTTCAATTGAGTTATTCAGTAGGATTTAGGCTAAATATGAACTCCCTTAAGAAAATTTAGAAGTAGCAGAAAATGAATTGAACTTCTTGGCTCAAACAACACATCACACAAAATAAAAATAAGAAAAAAAGTTATATGCATCCAATTAAAAGCTAATTTAACTATTCAACTTCGTAAATTCGGATAATATCCCCTCATCTTAACATTGACAAACATGAAATTAAACAAATATCCAAACATATATCATTCACAATTGTACTTTATTTTCATGTATAATATATCTTTTACTCAAGACTTTTATCTTAATACTATTGATATTACTTTACAAAATCATGTAGGTAATTCATGACTTGACATACAAGTGCAATACACGTGTCAAAAACTAGTCTCCAAAAAGAAGGGAGATCATAACTTGCATTGTGTACCACACTGGGGATCAGAGCCACCAGATGGAGAGAACCTTATATCAGTATAGGTTCATAGCCTTCCTCTCTTTGATTTCGACGTTGATAAATAACAGCAGCACCAAGAAGTAGTGCAATTCCAAACACTGCCAAGGCTCCAACAGCATTGTTCAACATAATAATCTCACCTGTCTGCAGTAGTGAAGAAGAAACAAGTTCAGAAAATCCCATGAAATAAGAATACCGCAGAAATAATAAGATCTTGTTTAGACTGTTTAAACACAACTTCTGTTTTGCAGGAACCACCACATTTTGTGACCACTGCTCTTGAAGGTGATCAATGAGGGGATGTCAAGCAACGGCTTATACAACCTCAACTTCCTATTACTGATAACAATAATATAGTATTAGATCCTACTACTAGGTTTAAGCCTTTGCCGTCTGTAGCTTCTAACTCAACTTATGGTTGCTGTAATAACACACTCGTCGCGTGTAACGGTTTCTAGTTTATATAAAAGTATCTTTCATGACCCTAAAAAAAGGAAAAAAGATCTTATTTAGCCTTAAGTAGGAAACTCACTACGCTGAACCTAGAAACTTTCAATGAGTGAAAAGATCTTACACCATCTGCGGAATGCAGGATAGAATTAGGCTTTGGTGATGGTTCAGCAACCAAGAGATATAACAACCCCATCACTCCTGTATGCCTCTGGGCATTGCTATAGTTTGATAGTAAAGTTACGGTCTCCCCTTCTGAAATCTTGATAGAGCCAGGTCTAGGATAACAAGTAGACATCCCGACAATGTAACCAGCTTCATTTCCTGGTTCCTTTCCTTCCCCGTAGATTGGAAGAGATGAGCATATGACACGTCCATCCTACACCAGTGCAGTGCGAAAAGAAAAGAAGAAATTAAGAAAATAATCAACACCAAACTCCAACAAGGTTCTCCATAAATCAGTACAATTAAAACCTGGTTTGCTAATCACGACGACAAATGAGAATAATATGGTATACAACACACAACAATGTATCTAGGGAAGTAAGGTGAATGCATGGATGGACATATACTCGTACCAATATTATGACCTCATACAACTGTTTTACTAGGTCGGCACACGGTAGCCATGATACACTAGCTTATCTTCCTGAGTTCCCAAACAAGTACTGACCTTACACGTATGGACTCACGATACTAAAACAATTAACTATCAAGAAGAAATTATCTCCTAAAAATGATGCACTACATCAAGGGGCCACTATATTCACTCAGCAGACAATGTAACACGACCATTAGTCATCTCAAAGGGCAGGAGGCTCCATTAAGTTAAATAAAAGATGTCAAGCTTTCTGCAGCTAATTGAAGATACACTGAAAAGATATGATTCTGACAGTCTGGGACATCAAAGTTTGAATCAACAAAATAATCTTCTGAAGTATGACAATCATGTCAAATGAATACTAAAAGCACCTTACCTGATGTTAAGACAACAAGATTAGATATGGATTCAATCAATATGGTCTTGCAAGTTATGGCATACACAACCAGTGTTAAGATGCAACCCAACTAAGCCAAGTATCATTAAAAGAAAAAGTTTATTGTACGAAAATCTTTGTTTTTCTAAGTAAGTTAATTGTCTGAAAATCTATTAGAAATGCATACAAGTACTTCAGATTGTAAGCAGAACATGACCAAAGAAACAAAATATAATTAATAGCTCAGAGTACCTCTCCATGGAGTGCCATACCAGTCCCCCCTGTATGTTGGTGAGCAACTCCATAGATGACATCTCCGCCACCAGGAAAAGTTACGCTTATCTTCTTTGTATGACTGCAATCGACATTTGCAACAGATGCGGAACATGACTCCACTAAATATTCGATCTGAAGTAAAGGAAATTGACTGAATATTAGCCAGATATATTTAGGTAGTAGCAAAGAGCGAAAAATGATTTGAATTATGAGCTGAATTATCATAGGGAACTGCTCAACCTGACAGTGATGTCTTGCCACGGTGGCAGTCGATTTTTTGGGCTTTTTCCATGAATCAGTGACATCAAGTATATAAATTTTGACAGGCACAATGGAGTCATCCCAATCAATATACTTGACTGTGTACTTCAGGTACAGGTTTCTCCTCGATCCTTGGAATCCGTCTTTCACCCTGCATCTTGTTTCATCGTAACAACATCTCAAGCCTCCAATGTAATCTGGCTCTATATCTCGGTCATGCTCGTCCTTGGTAACATTATAAAGATCACACCTACATTCAGTGCAACCCAATCTATCTTCTGCACCTCGTGTATCAATTGCATGTACATTGAGCAACCATCTCTCCTCGTATCCGGGAGGTACTTCAACTGGATTACCGACTTCTATTCCATAAGGGTCTGGGACGTACGTGATTGTTTTTCGGGTCTCTGACCCAAGGCCAAAATATTGACTAAGGCCTCCATCACATATCCCTGAGTTCCTTTTGACAATAAAATCTGATTTCTGGAACCCCAAATCACTATGGTACTTTGCCACTTCCACACCTTTTCGCTGATAATATCTTAAAACAATCCAGTGGTGAAGATATGTCTCATGGAGGGGTACTGAATTTCCTGCTTCATCAACTACTTCAGCATCAAAACTTTTGAGAGCAATATGGCCTTTTGGGAAGTCAATGTTGTAGTAAAACTTGTTAGACACAGATCCAGGTTCCAGAACCAATTTTGGTGATAGAAAGACAGCGGATTTCACTTGTGTTACTCGAGATTGTGAACTTGGATCAACCGTTATTAGCAATAAGATGGAAACAAGTGATAGCAACTGGTAATTTGAACAGGCTGACATCTTTTCCTCTTTCCAACTTCACCTGATACTAGTACATCTGTTGACAACAGTATCCTCAACCAATCAACAACCCATAAGTTTAAGTAAAAAGAGTATAGTGTAAGGGTATGTATTGAGGAAAACATTTTATTTTTCCTATGTTTGGTTGATCCAAATAATTCGAAAACATTTTTCTTTAACGAAAACAGGCTCCTTTAAAATGAAAAAAATGAATTGAAAGTAATAAAAACATATTGCGTAAGTGATATTCCAAGTTTATTGTCTCCTTCCCACACACCCAATCCCCCCACCCTCACCCCTTGACTATCCCATCCCCACCATCCTTGTGCCCCCACTCTCCATCTCTATCCGCCTCTATAACTTTTTGTTAGATGACATATAAATGTTTCTTGAGATAATATTTTTTTTATTTATTTACCATACACTAGCAAGAAAGTATTTTCTAGGAAATAATTTTTCTTCGTATGAAACAGGGGCAGAGTCAACATATTGGCTATGGTCAAACCAAATCCAGTAGCTTTAATCCAAATATATTTATATTAAAAATGATTCATTGAATATGAACACAACATGAATCTAGAACCCTGTAACTTTACTAAAATCCTTGAATAAACTTCAAATTATTATGTAGTTAGGAAAGAAAATGTATGCATTCTTTTCCTCTTTCTGTTACTTGAAAGCCAAATAGATGCAACTATTACATATACTAGGAATTTGAGGAAAAGGTGGAAGTTAAGTGATCCTGCACTTTTTTCCTCAGGTTACCAACTCAGTCTCATGTGAAAATCGTGCATAACGCTATAATTCTTGCAATTGGAAAGAAAGCTAATAAGCTGTCATATTAACCAATCAAATTATTTAATCTGTTACAGTGAATTTTTAGATAAAGTATGCTGATGATAGTGGTCTTGAGTGACAAAATAGAAGGAAAACAAAAGGAAATTAACAAGAGAGAAACTTACCGGCTTAGCAAAACACCAGTGTGGAGACTCGAAAGGAATTTTTTGTCATCAAATAAAATAGATACCATAGACAATTTTATCAATCTAAGATATATATATTGGGTTTATGGTTAGATTTTAGGGAAATACTAAATTGATTGAGGACGATCCAATTCATAATATCATCATAGTGGCATGGCTTCAATCTCAAAGCAAACAAGTAAGCCCCACATCTAGAACACGGCAGAACTGACAAGCCACCTATATCTTATCATTTGTGAAATTATGCTCTCTCTATTCTTAAAATTATTTTTTATTTTTAATATCTTTAAAAATAATTTTTTTTTTATATTTTACTCATACTATTAAATACTATGCTTCAAATCATTTTCTAAAATCTAATGCTAAAAATTATTCTCACCAACTCATGTTAGTTGGTCATTTTCCTTTTTACATGCATATTAGTCTTGTTGTATGCGATTTATGGGTGATCAAAGCGAGAAAAATTAAGTTTAATTACAAACTTTTAAAAAGATAAATAATTTAATATAAAAGTAATTTTGATAAATTATTCAGTTATAAAGGTCTTATATATAGAGATTCTATCACTAATTAGAATCCATCATAAATTAGAATTTTCCTTAGACAGGGTATTTTATCGATTCAAATAAGGAAGAAGTAGAAGTCTATAAGAAGATTTAGGAGTCTTTCCATCACTAGAACTCCTTATTTTATCATTTTTTTCATATATTTTAAAAGTAAATATTATAAATATAATTAAATAATAATTTAAAGAAAAATGATGTAAACAGAATTTTGTAATGAAGGGCAAAAAGTTCAAACAACATTTCTAAGGACGTTCACACTTTTAATATAGTATAGATATATATAAATTAACAATGATAAATAAAAAAGTAATTTTACTAATTTACTCTTTAAAACACTTCCCAAGAATTTTACAAACAAATTAAATTTGAACACTCTCAAAAAGAATTACCTGCAAGAGTAATATAGAAAAAATTTAATTAATATTTTCTTAATTTAGTAAAGTGGACAACTAATACGGGATAACTATTTTTGAAAAGATGATCGACAAATATGTGATGGAGGAAGTATTTAATAAGGATGACGTGGTAAAATACGTATATCAATAATTATTTTCTTAATAAATATGTCAAATCAAAGAGTGACAAGTAAAAATGAACGGAGAGAATACTAATTTTTTTGTTTTATATTGTATTATTTGTGTTTAATATTATTAATTATCATGATTTGTAATATTTTTTACATTAAATTTTATTTTAAAAAATTTAACAATTTCATATCTCAGTACATAATTAAATTAAATTAATTGACTCTAAAAATCTGAACTATATAATATAAATTGAGACTGAGGAAACAATGTATTTTTTTGAAATTTAATCTACAAAACTCGTCATTTTGCTTTACTTGACCCTTATATTAAAAATAAATTTTCCATGTTACTTTTCTGTTTTAATAAATGAAGATGAAGTTTATTATTTCAATAGAATATACTATAATAATTATTAAATGACTATATAAAATAGTCGTCAAATTAAAATTTTAAAGCATTATTAATAAAATTAATTTCTAAATAAATACTCACTTAATGAAATGTGTCAAGTTAACATCAACCAAGCAAAATAAAATAGACAGTATAATCTGATCAAATTTAGAAATTACTATCATTTAAAATTTACTTTTTCGCAAAATGGCTAAAAAAGTCAACGGGCATGGCACGACTTAAAGGGCCAGTAATTGTTTTCACTCTGGTTAGGCTGTTTTTGTCGGGGAGAACATATATTCTAAGATTTTTTAATTTTTATCGAAGACTCAAAATATTCGAAAAATATTTTCTCTAAGAAAATTTTTCCAAAAAAAAAAAAATAGATCTTCCTAATGAACGTAGGAAAATAAGTTGTATAAGTGATTTTCTAAGTTTGTTGTCTTCTCCCAACCACCCATTCAATCCCCCCTCCAATCCCTGACCATCTCACCCCAATCCTTCGCTTCCCAGGCAATTCCGCCTCGATTGTAACATATAAATGTTTTTTGAATAATATTTTTAAAAAATCTAGAAAATAATTTTACATGAAAAATATATCAAAATCGTGCATAAAGCTACAATTGTTAGAAAACTAAAACCAATAAAATTCTTTAATACTATAACTTTCTCATCATAATATCCATATTTTCTCATGTTAGAGAAGTAAAGTAATGATTAATTTCTATGTGAGAAGTTGCAGTTTTTATAGTTATAGTTACAACTTATTTTCGTGTTGAATATTAGGTTGGTGCAAACACAAGAGTGAGTGTTTTGTTTTTACATACTCTCTCTCTCGATCTTTACTTGATCCTTGTACTATTTTAGGATGTCCAACAATACTTACCCAGTTTATGAAATTAAGAGATAATTTTACACTTAGTTCCTAATTTACCCTTGTCATTAATTATAGTTATTTCCCTATTACATTTTTCAATACATTATATTAATTATATTCAAAGATTGATTTGATAAAATTATCCCTATCATTTACTACTTTTTAATCTGTGCGTCAAATCGGGGTTAAATAAAATTAGACGGAGGGAGTATTTCCTTATTATGCATTGAACAGATAGAAGTAATGATTGGATTAGGAGGAACAGATAACATGTTGAATTAGATGAAGAAATTAATAAGAGACAAACTTACCAGATAAGAAGATATTCAATGCACAAATTTTCCCGTGGAGACATAAGACAATTCAAAAGGAGATTTTTGTGATCAAATAAATAGAGCGCATGGGAATTGTCAATTAATGGTAGTTTTCTCCTTCCTCTACGCGTCCTTTTTGCTGAGGACAGTGCTTACGTCATGGCATGGGGAAATATTCAACACATTTGGGTGCGTTCATACTCTCCACCCTCACAATGCCTAAGGAAACCCCACATCTAGAACATCAATTTTTTTTGAAACGGACAAAAATATCGTTAAACTATATAAAAGTAATAAAAATATGTTTATTGTCAATATTTTAATTTAAAAATATTTTTATTGTAATTTAATAAGTTAAAAATGTTCTTTATAAAATAATTTTTTTTTGAACATATAATTTTTTAATTAGCAAATATTTATTCTATTTCAATTCGAGAAAAATAAATAAAAATTTATTTTTTATGTTTTATTATAATTACTATTTTTATCGTTATCTAAATAAAAATTAATGTTGAATTTTATGACATATATTATTTGTTATAGGGAGATAATATTTTATTTTAATTGATAAATGAGATTAAGAAAAAAAAATTGCATTTTTATTAGTTAATATAATTTTTTTAAAAACAAAACAAGAAAAAAATTCTTTAAAAATAATTTTTTTATTAGGATCACAATATATTTAATATACATATATATATATATAGAGAGAGAGAGAGAGAGAGAGATAGAAGAATATTTTTTACTCATTTGATAATAATAAGGTCATTTTTGGACCTATTAAATAAAAATTAATGTTACGTTTACTATGATCTTATATTTATGACATATATTATTTGTTATAGGGTATGATGTTCTATTTAATTGATAAAATGAGATTAAGAAAAAAAAATTATTTTCTTATTTTTTTATTAGTTAATGTGATTTTTTTTAAAAAGGAAAAAGATTCTTTAAAAATAATATTTTTATTAGGATCATAATATGTTTTAAAATAATATTGATTTAGGGAAGGACATTTTTGACTCATTTGATACCAATAAGGACATCTTTTAATCAAAATATCAATGACAAAATCATTTTTGAACCAAAGTATAAATCAAAAAGACTTTTATTTTTTTCACGTAATTTAAGAATATTTTTTTTACCTTTTTCTCTTTTTTTAATTATCCATTCAAAGTTCCATATTAACATTGACTTTCAATTAATGAGCTAAAAGATCAGTTATTACGATAAGAGAGTAATAATATTTCCTTTGTTTTATTTTATTTTAGTTAATTTCACTTATACATAAAATAAATTTAAAAAAGAAAGACTCTTGAAATGTTTGATTTAAAATAAGTGATAGATATTGTGTGAGTGTAAATTATTTTATTAGGATGAAATAAATATTTTAAATTTAAATTATTATTAAATATATAAATATTTCATTCCTTTTGAGACTAACTAAAAAAAAAGTCATATAAATCACAAGTGACAAAGAGAGCGATAATTATTTTTTACTTTTATTCGCTATTATAGTACACATATGCCTTTTTAAATTAGTATCAATTTCTCCTCACATATAAAATTTCATATCTAAATTAAAAGTCAAAATGGACCTGAAAATTTTGAACTATCCCACACACAGAGTAAAAGAAAAAAGTTGTTTTTTTTTTTAATTTGAAGTAGCAATTCAAAGTAATCTATTACTCCTCCGTTTTATTTTACTTTGCCCTTATATTATAAACAGGTCTTTATACGTGTTTTGTATGTGATCAAAATAAGAAAATTTTAATTTAATTGTGAACTTATAAAAAGATAAATAATTCACTATAAAAGTAATTTTGATAAAGTAGAAGTTTATCAAATAAGGAAGATTCAAATGTCTTTCCACAGCTAGAAATCCTTATTTTATTACTTTTTTATATATATTTTAAAAGTCAATATTATAAATATAATTACATAATAATTTAAAGAAAAATGGTGAAAAAATGATTATATCTAAAACAGAGTGTTTTAATGAAGGGTAAAAAATCAAACAATATTTCTAAGGGTCTTCACACTTTTAATAGATTGTTTATTCTAATAAATCAACAAAATATGTTATTTTAATCTAATATATTGACTAGCCTTATCATTAGATGATTATATAAAATACGGAAAGAGCCTAAAATACTCTAGAACAATTGAAAATGATACAAAAATATTTTTCATCCACTTATTGACCCTAAAATGTTCCTGTCATTCACTTTTTGATCCAAAAATGTCCTTCATTAATCTTTTTGACTTATTTATATCCTTGAAAATAACCACCTCTCTTTTTTCTTTTCTTTTTTTTAAATATTTATTATGTTTCATTTTCTTATGGAATAAAATAAATCTCCATGTCTATTAAATTTATTTTCATAATTTATCCAAACCAAAATAATGTATAGCTTTCTAAAAGAAACTTTTCAAAAACTATATAAAGTTAATGAAAAAGTAAGTTTTTAATCTATCCAAAGAGTAAGTTTTTGTTTTTTTAATGTTATATAAAAAATAACAAAAAACTATTCAAATTTGATTAAACAAAAAAAATTAAAGAATGTCAAATCGGTTTTAATAAATCGCTTTGATCTTTAAAAGATTAATTATTTTGTCTATATAAAATACAAGTATGTGCAATTTTTTTTTTAAAACTTTCAAAATATGCATTGTTGTAACTTTAGATTTTTTAAGAGAGTTTTTTCTCATAATTTATTAAATCCAAAAAAATATACCTTCATGGCCCTAATTTTTTTTAAAACGAAAACTACAGTAAAACTACTAGTTTATTTTTTTTAATCATATTTTTCACATATTTTGTTCAAATCAAAATAAATATCTTTCCTTATAACTCAAAAAACAAACTTTAAAAAAAATTATAATTATTTTTTTTTGTAAAAAAAGAATTAAGGATGGGGGTTTACTTTATTCCATAAGAAAATGAAATATAATAAATATTTATAAAAGAAAAAAAGAGAGAGTTATTACTTTCAAGGGCATAAGTGAGCCAAAAAGGTGAATGACGGATATCTTTGGACCCAAAGATAGATGACAAGGGCATTTTAGGGCCAATAAATGGATGGGAGACATTTTTGTATCATTTTTAATAGTTCGAAGACATTTTAACACGAGTCTTCATATGCATTGATTTGGTATACTCTAATAAGATATTAGAATGTAGTTTTATATAATCTACTACTCCCTCCGTTCACAATTAGATGTCAAAAATTTCCTAATTTGATTTTCATTTTTACTTGTCAATTTTTAGAATTC
>JBCEWC010008231.1:0-20266 GCA_038996855.1 Solanum aculeatissimum | reverse complement strand
GTTCTAATAGATGAATGAGGGTTTAGGGAATGTTTTAGGGGTTTAGGAGACCTTAGGGGACCAAAAGGGGGCTTAGAGAAATGTTAAATCACGAAAATAACAATAACAAGACGGAACTTTTAACTATCCACAGTGCCCAAACGGCAGCTACAGTGTCGTCAACAGGCACATGAGCCGTTCAACTGGCCATCCAACCTCCCTTAGCCAAATTCTTCACGCGAACTCTCGGAGGACTTTCTGTTAAACTTCACAAACCAATAAATGGTCCGTTCAACCTGTGTCTGGTTGTGTAAGCCACCGTACAACCATACTTAGACCCAAAATCATCATCCTTATCTTGGCTTATCCATTGCCACACTTCACGAGGCAGTGCTCGAGCCGTCTAGCTCCAAATGGACCGTCCAAGGTCTTGTTGACTTGGACTTGGCTTAGGGGTGGTTCCAGGACACCTTAAGCTCACTGTGACACAGTACGACACCCTAGACTGACCGTGCAAAGTTTCACGGTTCGTGTCCCTGTCGTTGGCCATTTTTCTGAGCCTATCTCCAATGGCTTTCAAATTTCAGACAGTCTCCCTGTTTGGGCCGTATATCCCTCATCGGAACTCCAAATTGAGTGAAACCACTTGTGTTGCAAATATAACTCAAAGTGAGTCAATTTGATATATGGTGGATCATATGGTTCATTCCATATCAAAAGTTATTACTATTAAAAGTATGCTGCTGAAATTATCCCTCTAGGTCAATTACTAGCTCAATTTGCATTCGACCACTTAAACTCAATCCGTGGCCACCAAAACTCAACCATAGATTGTAGTACATCATGGAATGCCAACTTGAAGTATATTTCAAAAAATGTCAGGTTGTTACATAAAAATTAGAATAAATGAACCCGAAAGTGTTTGAAAGAAGAAAAAGGGAGCAATGAGTTAAAATATCAATGTTGGTGAGGCAAACGTTTATGAAATAACATAGTTTAGAGGAGGTCCATTAGTCACTATGTTCCAAACATTTCATACCAAGCTTCTCGAGCTTATGTTACAAGATGAGAAAGTCCTATAGTGATCCTAGTCCAATTCGTGAAAGGCCATGGTCATGAATATAGGTTCAAGCCTATGGTATTGAACACATGTTCAAAATTCTTTTATGAGTGTGAGTGTATTTTTTAGCCCCGAGTGTTGAATCTTAACATATCATTCCGAGTGAAAAATATGACTTATTTCTTTGACGGAACTTGAATTACACTATCAATTGTGGATTACCTCGGTGAGTTTGGCTTATGTAAATTACCTTGCTTGTCATAGTTGCTTTATCATGTATTGACCCACGTGACTTTGTTTGATAAGTTTCTTATATCTCCACTAATGGTTTGACTAGGTATTGGTGATTTTCTGAGATATGATATATTCCATGAGATTGAGGTCTATGTGTTTGCTATACTACTTATGTTAGATTGAGTCCGTCGCTTAAGGAAGAGTGATGTGCTGTCAAAACACAACACTTTTGATGGTTAAAACTTAAGAGTTTTTGTGTTCTCAAAGCGATGTTAGTAGGTTTGATATGTTTTTATGTTTGTTTTGCAGGATTATTGGGTTGGCATGATTTCTGGGCTAAGTGTGCTGAGATTATTGATTTTAAGGATCCATGAAACCGTTTACGAGTCATGGAATATTTCACGGGCCATAGAAGTTGGTTCGTAGCAAATTCTGATGAAGGGAATATTTTGCACAAGAACTCTACGAATAAGAATTCGAGTGAGTTGTAGAGTTGATGTCATACCTTGAGGATCAGAAAGTGGAGAAGTGTTGAAAGTTCACTAGACGAAACCCTCCACGGGCCGAAGAATCTTATACGACCTGTAGATGGGTCTCGTAGAAGACCACTCTAGCTCTGTAGAAGAGAAGCACGTAAACCCCAATTACGGGCCATGGAACATTATATGGCCCATAGAACATTATACAGATTTTAGGATTTTTACAATATTTTATGTTCTTTATTTATACTTGTGATTTCTATTGAAGAGTTGGATTTCTTGTGCTAAAATTTTTTCGTGTAATTGTTTAATTATGTTACTCTATATCATGATTCTTTCATCTACACTGATCATGAGTAGCTAAATCCACAAGTAGGGTTGTGGGAATGATGAAGAACTAACAAGGTAAAACTGGATAATTCGTAATTCTTTGATAGTGTGTATAATTCGTAAGTCTACCATATTCCCTGTGGGTTTGACCCTAACCTTGGTTTGGTTACATATATTGACAATGACTACTTTTACCTTCAAAATAAGGTGTATCTTAGGTGACATCAAAGATTTTGGCACCGTTGCCGAGGAATACAACTAGACTTGTCTAATTCAAGTAGATTAGGAGTTAATCCTTATTCCCCTAATTTTACATTCTTATTATTTTTTTGTTTTAGCATGCAGTGTAGTGTATGCATAACACTCAAAGTTGAAGAAATCCCTTGACTATGTTTAACCCAGAGATCCAAAAGATGCTATGGAGAATGGCCCAGAATAAAACATATAATGTTGCAAATGCTGCAGTAAATACAACCGTGACCAACAATGATGACAACAACCCACCTCTACTTGAGGATGTCTATCCACCACCACAGGTTCCTCAAGTCACAATTAACCAATGAAACCAATATCGGCTTGCTCCTATGGCGATTAATATCATGGGAGCTATTATGTTATCTCTATTGCTGGATGACACAAAGTTTGTCGTCTCGAGTGTGTTTCTACAAATGCTAAAATATTACAGGTTGTTTGAGGGCCTACCTTCAGAGGATCCTCATAACCATCTAAACAATGTTATGTTTCTCTATAAGTGCATGATTGGCAACCAAAATCTTTCTATGGATGTCGTTGGGCTCTGCGTGTTCCCACATTCTCCGATAGGCAATGCTATGCTATGGTTATCTGAGCTCCTATAGTGTTCAATCACTACTTGGGTAGAATTGCAGAAGGCCTTTTTAGAGAGGTTATTCCTAATTAAAGAAGCTGAAGTTGAAGGCTCAAATCAACATCTTTGAGTAGGTGTTTGGTGATTCACTCAATACCAAGTGGGAGAGATTTATAAATTGTTTGAGGAGTGTCCTGGATAACAAAATTGTTGTTAAAGCCCTGGTGGAGATTTTCTATAGAGACTTAGACTAAAATTGCCAAGCCGTTGCTGACACTATTATGGGAGGCTCATTTATAAATCACCCATTTCATGAGGTTGCACAAAGGATGGAGAGAGTGGTCAAGACAAATCGTGCATGAAGGACGTGAGATAAGTCAGCCACAAAAAACTCGTTCTCAGTCAATACTATTTTTCCCCAAGCAAGGGAAAGTCAGGAGGTGATATACGAGCTTTCTTGAACTAATACTAACATGGAGTTGTTAATAAAGTAGAACTAACAGCGTGTGAACTCAGTATCTCATCATCCTCCACGATAACCCATGTACGAGGAGCCATACTATGAGGAAGGCACTTGTTTTATTGTAGATCATATGGCAGGTTTTCGGACTAACTCCCAAGGGTCCAATTAGGACTATTGGTGCTAAGGTCAGGGAAACCAAGTTTGGAACTTTGGTAGAGATGGTGCCTTCAGAGATAACAATAGAGGAGGCTACTATGATAGGAATATGGGCCAAGACAAAGATGCTGATAAGGGACACAGAGATGGGTGCAAGAGTGGTCCATATGTTCCACTACATAACTGAGATTTCGAGACTAGAAGCTCTAGAGTTGAGGAGATGTTTGATCACCTACTGAAAAAGGTTGATGCTCAAGATGAGACACTAAAGGGGATGAAGTCTTTCATCTCCAATATTAATAAAAAAATTATGTCTAATTTTGTTTCCCTCAAGTATCTTGAGCAACAGTTTGTCTAGTTATTAACTCAACCAATGCCAAAAAGGTGCTCTGCCCAGTAATACAATTCAAAATCCTAAGAATAAGGGGCAGTGTTTGGCTGTGACTACACATGGTGGCAAGCATTCTATTGGTCCTCTAATGCTAACTGATGATGTTGATGCTGATGGTGGAGAGTGAGAATGTTGAGACTGGAGATGTCTGTGCTAAGGATTGGGTAAGTGATGCAGCCCCAACACCACAAAAGTTAAAACTCATTCCTAGACCTCCCCCTCCCTTCCTTATAGACTCAAGCATAAGGAGGAGGAGGGTAAATTTAAGCACTTCCTCTCCATGTTGAAATAACTCTCTACTAACATCCTTCTGATTAAAGCATTAGAGAAGATGCCAAATATAGGAAGTTCATGTAGGACTTGGTCACAAAGAAGCATATTGTAAGTCAGAAGCTCTCTCCAGAGCTTCAACATTACAGTGGGATATCCACAAGGTCCTTGGTAAAAAAGCGAGAGGTTCCTAGAGCATTCACCATTCCCTGCACAATCGGAGATATCGAGTTTGTAAAGGCACTATGTGATCTAGGTGCTAGTATAAATCTGATGTGCCTTGCAGTTTTTAGGAAGCTAGGCTTGGGAACCTGTACCCTTACAAACATGCAATTGTTGATGGATTACAGGACCGTTAAGAAGCCTGTGAGGATACTGTGTGACGTTCTTGTCAAAGTTGAAAAATTCATAATCCCCACATACTTTATGATCCTAGATTGCGAGGTCAACTTCAAAGTTTGAATCATCTTGGGAAGGAATTTCCTAGCCACTGGGCAAGCCCTGGTGGATATAGAATCAGGCCAACTCAAGTTTTGATTAAACATTGAAGAAGTCATCTTCAACATGTTTTAGTCAATGAAGTGGCCAGATGAACTGAAGATAGAGGTTTAGGCCATTGATAAAGTCTGAGTAATCAATTGGTCCAAGTTGTGTCGCGATAATAAATAAAGCGCTACTTGAGAGGCAACCCAAGATGCTTTGTAATAGTGGTAGTTTTTGTTTTGCTTTTAATTTTAGACTGGTAGGTAGTTTAAATTTTTGGAATTTTTGTTGTAACTTGAAGACAGTGGACTGGTGGCATATAGGGTAAAAGTGTGTTGTGAGTAGCTTATGTAGATACAGGACCAAGTTTGCCATCTTGGGCTGAGAAACAACAAAGAGTGATTCTATGACTTGTTCTTCGGGTTGTATGTCAACGTACAACTCGTACAACAGCTCGTATAATATTCTAATGAGCAAACTTATGTGCACTCTGCTCCACGAGGCAACTTGATGACCCATAGAAATATCTATGGGCCGTGAATGGGGCTCATGGACACCAGGTAAAATTTTCTACTTTTGTCTAAGTGTTAACGATTCTACGACCTAATCCACGAGTCGTATGTCATTATACAACTTGTAGATGATCTCATAGAACTCATGTCCCAGATTAGGGTTTTTACCAAGTACAAAATTGGGATCTACAGGACATAGAATCTTCTAGGACCCATAATTGGGGTCTCATATGGTCAAGGCCCAGTAAGTCATGGCCGACCAGGTCAAAGTATAAAATGGGGTCAAATAAACTTTTACCCCTAATTCCTAAAAAATTCCCGAAACACCTTGACCTCTTTCCCAAACCTCATCAGTTCGACCATAGTAGTTTGGCCATAACCCTTATTTTCTAGCGAGTTTTCTAACAACCTCAGGCACCGAGGGTT
This sequence comes from Solanum aculeatissimum, assembly GCA_038996855.1. NCBI lineage: Eukaryota > Viridiplantae > Streptophyta > Magnoliopsida > Solanales > Solanaceae > Solanum > Solanum aculeatissimum. The sequence continues at coordinate 14,657 of JBCEWC010008231.1, read as the reverse complement.
TCGGCCCTCCTTCAAATTCTCCTTCAAGCTTGATCTATTTTCGCATAATTTTGGTAAGTTCCCAACTTTAAAACCCTTAAACTATCAAAATTAATGTTATGATTGGTTGCAAAATTGATGGGTATGGTGTTCGTAATGTGATAAATGCAAATTGAGTGTTGCCTTTGCTTTAGTTTTGTGTTTACATATTAAATTGAATTTTTCCTCATGTTTAGAGTGGAATTGATAGCCGGAAAATGTGTAGGTGGTCATATTGTGTTTGAATACTAGCTTGAAAAACCTGGTCGTCACATATTATTCAAATTGAATTGTAAAATTGTCAAACAATGTGTGATTGCATTGTGGGCTAAGTTGTAAGCGTTCAAATGGTGTTAGATCTTTGAAAAAAATATGCAAAATGAAGTTTGATGGGTTTACATGTGATTTTTTACCTGAGGGGTTTTGGGTATTTGTGAGGTTTTTTGGGGGGTGCATGTGTGTTGGGGATGGAATGTTGTTAAACTTGTTTAAAGGTTATTTTAGGGCTCGTTTGATGAACTTAGAAATGTAAATTTTAGGTAAAATCACTCTATGAGGGTATTCTACAGCCCGTGGAATACTCCATGAGTTGTAGTTTCCCTTCGTAAGAAACTTAGAAACTTGAAAAATTCTAGGATCTCATCTGAAAAGACCTACTACGAGCCATAAATCAATCTACAACTTATAGATAGGTCTCATAGGGGTCCGCCTGCATGAATAGAATACTGGAGTGTCATCTACGACCATTTTCTATGACTCATCAAAGATTCTACAAGTCGTAGTTAGTGTTATAGTGTATTACAATAACTAAATTTAAAGGACTCTATTTTTACAAGGGCATTCTACAACCCATAGTTTTTACTATGGCCCATAAATGGCCCGTCGTTTACCCTTGTATGCGCAGTTCAGTTATGGTATTGCTTTTCATTTATTGACATATAAGGCTAATCCTAGTTGTTACTTGTGTATTTCAGATATAATGGCCCCAAATTCTAGGAGAGAGGAGATTAGGGTCATGCAGGAGCGGTTGCATGATAAGCCTACAAACACCAATGTCTCTCCTGAGACCAGTGGTTCACTAGAGGAGCTTGGCATCAAGCCAGATTTAGGTGCTGAGCGTTGTCAGACATGGGCTGGGACCAGACAGGTCGGGCATCCCCAGAGCTAGGCAATTATTATTCGTCCTCCCTAGTCTGACGAGGATCCAAGGAGGGGACATAATCCACTTTTACTTCAGCACCTCGAGTATCACCTCAACCTTTAGATGCTCAATCTAGTCAATGGTGCGTCAATTGTATGCAGTCCATATACTCAGAGGATATACAGATGAATGATCAAGAACGACTAACTTGATTTATTTTTGAAGAGCCCTAAGTCATAACCTCTGGACTAGATAGTATCCTAAAGCTCCAGGAGACCGTTGCCAGACACAAGCTCTAGTTGCTGGCATAACCGTCGAGGAAGTACTCCTTGACTATAGTTCATGAGTTCTTTGCATCTTACGGTACCACAGTTCTCAGCTCTCTTACCAAGGGGAAAAATCCCCTCACCCAGCCTTGACTGACACGTATTAGAGTGAATGGTCGCCAAGTGGATATTTTAGAGACTACTATCTACTGCATGCATTTCAAGACAGAGTTCCCAGCCCCCAGGTCTACAACAGAGTTCGATAGGAGAGTGACATAACCTTGATGAGAGACTTGGTCTGCAAATAGCCGAGAAGATTGCAGAGCAAGGCCTAGGCTCTAAGTTGATAGCTACCTCTACAAAGCCTATTGTGAAGTCCTCATTCAACTTCACCATACAATTTTTATTAGTTGTGGTGAGGTCACGGATCTGGCCTACACTTGTAGATAACATATTAATGTCAAAATATACTATTTTGGTTGCCAATATGTTTGCTGGTTATGAGATTAATTGGGCCCCACTGATTGCTGAGTAGATACATGAGTTAGCCCTAAATAGGTGTACCTTCATCCCCTTCTCGTGCCTTATTTACAGACCATTCTTGGAGGCGAGGGTGGATATTCTTTATCATGAGGACTTTATTATAGAGGTTTAGAGAGCACTTGATGGCAGCCTCATAAAGGCTGATGATAATTCGATGGCACTCCAACATGTACGACATCCACCAGTTCATGTATCCGAGATGTTTGCCGCAAAGCCACTGCCTTAGCCTCCTTCTACTACCACCACCATTGCTGCTCCCATTGCTAAGGGGCCCTTACAACTAAAGACTAATGTAGAGAGGGGGCCGACTACTACCATACTTATCCCATAGGATACACCTATCTAGACAATACCTGTTGGCATGGTATTTGTGTTAGCAATATCCACACAGGGCATAGTGTAGAGACAGGTCCACACCAAGTCAAAGTTGACTCAGTTACTTCAGCAAATTAGACCGTGGGTCTGCCAAGTTATTGTAGAGATTGAGGCTTGTATGTGCGTGTTCACGAAGACTACTAGACAAGTTAAACTTACATCCAAGGATAGATGCATTGATGCATTTGAGTAGCGGGTATAACAAAGACCCAAAACAATAAAACCTGTAGATATGACGACCATTCAGACGGAGATCCAACTGCTATGATGGAAACAACCCTCATAGAACCAATCGAGTTCCCATAGACCGACTCTGCTGAGGCGGTGGTAGATATTTTTTCTCTATAGGAGACACCATTACCTTTCCTCGGGAAGAGGCCGCATACAGATGACCTAGATGCTGCGAGATTGGAAGTGGAAATGATAAAGGAGAAGGAGTTAGAGCTTGCCAGGATACACTCGATGCAAGATGAGAAGATGAGGCAATTTCATGAGTTAGACAGAGTGAGAGGTGTTGGACCCTCTAGACCTACTCCTTCAGTTTAGTAGTCCACCAGGCAGGTTGAGGGTGGATAATTTCAGTTAGAGAGAGGCAATTAGGCGCCCAGGTATGTTTTCTTTATGACCCCTGTTCTTTATTTTAATAGTTTGTATGCATTGGTGATAATGCGTATCTTTTTTTATGGGGTATGGGTAGTTATAAACCTTAGTGAAGTATACGTAGCTATGGACTATAACTATCCCAATTTTTGAATCCAAGGGGTTTTGTTGCCTGTGTTCTTTTTCCCCAAAGACATTTAATTTTTGTTGAACTCACATGTTTAAGATGTATAGGCTGTATTAGTAGCATATAATATTGATTTCTATGTCATGATGTTTGTTTTTAGTGAAAAATGATACCCATCTAAAAATTATTGTTGATAGTTAGTCTTGATAGCAACCATGAATGTTTGATTATTTTTTTGCAGTGCTTGTTCTAATTAGTGAGGTGTAATTCTGATGTAAAATTGTGATATGAGAATCTAAGTTAATAATGTTACCAGTGTCATGCGTGTGAGTTTATTTACATGATTCTCATGTTGTGTTTTAATTCAGAACTTGCCTTATTACTCTGACTTAGACTGTAGGCTAGTTTGTTAGGAAAGAATCTTAGGCCATTGTTGATATTAATCCACTTAGCCTAAATAACTAACCAAATGCCTTGATGTAGCCCATGATCGAAATATATGAGCCATGCATATACCCTTTTTCTTTGTAAACACCTAAGTAACCAAGCCCTATTGATTGTGAAATCCTGAAGTTGGCCTTGGTCCTTCCTTGAACATTGTGCACCTTGACTAAGCCAAAATACCTAAGTTGAGGGTGGCTACCAAAAGTGGCCTTGGTTCGTAGGTTGGATGTTGTGCACTTCAACTCAGGCCAAAAGCCTAAGTTGAGGGTGGCTAGTGTAAGGGAGATCAAAATAAATGGGATGGAAGCTATTGATATATAAAAAAGGGAAAAATATGATATGGGTGCTAGAAAAGATGAAAAGATGCTTCAACAATGAGCTAAAAAGAAAAAGAATGTGAAAAATAAAAAGGCAAAGAGCTAAGAACTAGAATAAGGCACCCAAAATGCTTTAATATAGGAGAAGGGGAGAATGAGTTCAAATACTAGTGTTGGTAGGGCAAAAGTGTTGAAAATGCAGTATGAAGGAGGCCCTTTTGTCACTATGTTCCCAAAAAATCACACTAAAGCCCCCTGAGCCTACGTTACAAGACAAGAAAGTCCTATAGTAATCCTAACCCAAATGGCCAAAAGTTATAATTGTGAGTATAGGGGCAAGCATATGGTATTGAACACAGTATTTGAATATCTACTATGAGAGTGTGTGATTTTTGTGTACTCCTAATCATTGAATATGAAAATACTATTATGAGTGGGATATAAGACTTCTTTGTGTTAGGGATCTTGCATTACACTATTGATTTTGGGCTAGTTTAGTGATTTTTACTTATCTGTGGTTACCTTGCTTGTATAGTACCACTGTGATATTTATTAATCTGTATTGGTTTGTTTGATGACTATCTATATGCAATGTTGAGTCGGTATGAGTGTATGAGCTTGATTTTAAGATAAGTTGTGCCAATAGACTGAAGTCTATATGTTACTATACTGCTTATGTAGATTGAACCCGTCGTTTAAGGACATGCAATAATTTTAAGTTGAGGGTGTTAATGTGATGTCTAAATACAATACTTTTTATGCTTAAAACTTAAGATTTTGTGTGTTCTCAAAATAAGGTTAGTAGGTTTGATGTGTTTTTATGTTTGTTTTGTAGGATTATAGGGTTGACATGATTTCTAGGCTAAGTGTGCTGAAATTGTAGATGTTGAGGATCCACAGAACCCTTTTTGGGTCGTGAAAGATTTCATGGGCCGTGAAGAGGGTTCGTAGAAAATTCTAATAAAGTGAAATTTTCTGAACAACAACTCTACAAACAAGCATACGAGTTGTAATGTATTCCACGAGTGATACAGTTGATGTCGCACCCTTAGGATAAAAAAGTGGAGAAGTACTAAAAGTTTATCAGACAAAACCCTCCACGGACCATGGAATCTTTTACAACCCATAAATGTGTCTCATAGAAGACCACTCCAGCTTTGTAGAAGAGAAGCATGAAAACCCCGATTACGGACCGTCGAACATTATACGACCATAGAGGTTGTTCATAGAGCTGGCTGACCCAGCTTTCCTATTTTTATTTGATTTTGTATTTTAGACATTATAAATAGGCTTTTAGGTTATTTTTCGAGAGGGAAGGGAAGAGAGTTACCAATAATTATAGATTTTGGGATTTTTACAATATTTTGTGTTCTTGATTCATAATTGTGATTTCTATTGAAGAGTTGGATTTCTTGTGCTTAAATTCATCCATGTAAGTGCTTAATTATGTTACTCTATATTTTGATTCTTGCATCTACACTAATTATGAGTAGCTAAATCCACAACTAGGGTTCTGGGAACCATGAAGAACTAACAAGGTAAAACCAAATATTAAGTAATTCTTGGAAAGTGTATATGAATGTATTAGTTACTTCTCTTTGTTTTGCATGTTTTTTAATGGTGGCCAATATTAGAACTCACCTACTGTTACTTGCCTGATCAAGGAGACAATGTATAGGAAAAGAGAATAATTAAAAGAATTCTATTAATATTTTCTCGTCTAATCAACCAAACTAGATCAAGGGGATGTTCTACTAGGATAATAGGTAAGGGTTAGTAATGTCATACTATATCTACACACTACAAAATATTACAATTATCTGGTAATACTGTGTTAGGGAAACAGGGGGAATACATCACCCTAGTTAGCTTTTCCACTGAGTTCATAACACTTGCACTAGTATCAGTTTACTTTTCTTGCAATTTCAAATCCTCTTATTTTTTAGAGATAGGTAAGTTAATTACCCACTTTATTTTAAATTGATCAAAAGTCTACCATATTCCCCGTGGGTTCGACCCTAACCTTGGTTAGGTTATACATCTTGACAATGACTGTTTTTACCTTCAAAAGGAGGTGTAGCTTAGGCGACATTAATAAGCACCATTCTTAAGTTGAGGGTACTTATGTGGTGCCAAAATATGAAACTTTTGATGCTTTAAACATAGAATTTTGTGAATTTATAAGCGATGTTAGTAGGTTTGATATGTGTTTAGGTTTATTTTGCAGGATTATAGGAGTCAAAAAGTTTTTGGGCTAAATTGGACAGATTGTAGAGTTTTGGATTTTTATAAGACCTTCTACTGGTCGTGGTTCATTCCCCGAGCCATAGATGGGTTTTTGTAGGATTGATCTAGTGAAGGACCACTTTTCAGAAGTTACAACCACGTATTACTAGGATGGTTCATAAGACATTTGATGGCCTATATATCATATCGTGCCCTGAGGATTAGAGATTATGAATAGTTGTTGAAGAGTTACCAGACAAAACCTCTTATAGGTCATATGTGAAAAGATGGTCCACAGGAGGGGGTTCTTACAGTGAATATAGTTTATGAAGAATGCAGTCTACGAGATCATTTACGAGTCGTGAATGCATTTTCAATCTGTAAGTCCGTCCATGAAAAGTCCCATTTCCAATTTTTCAATTTAATTTAGGATTTGGTTTTTTTTTTAATTATAAATAGATTTTTACATCTTTTTAGATGAACAGAACTTGAAACTTGATATAATCACTTTGTGTAAACTTTTTTTTGGAGATTTCTTATGGGTTACTTTTGACTTTATCCTCAACATATAATATTGTGGTTTTCATGAAGATTTCAGGTTTCGTGTTCTTCAATTCTCCATTTTAAGTGATTAATTATGCAAATCCATAACATGATTCTTTCATCTACAATGAACATAAGTAACTAAATCTACAACTAGGCTTGTGGGAACCTTGAAGAAATAACAAAGTAAAAATTGAATAAATTGTAATCATTTGAAAGTGTGCATGTATGTATTATTTATATCTTTGCTTTGAGTGATTTTTAATTGTTGAAAAATTTAGAACTCGCCTAATTCTTATTTACTGGATTAAAGGGGTAATGAATGGTAAAAAGGGATAAATAACAAGATTCAACGTGAATACACTCATCTAATCAACCTAAACAATTCAAGGGATGGTTGTGTTGGCACTAGGTAAGGGTTAGTAATACTACACCCCATTGGCAGATCAAGTTTTGTGGTAAAATTTACCTAGGTCCAAGATCAAGTGGCTAGGTGGACATAACTTACCAGTTCTATATATTACAGACTAGAAAAGATTACAATTATTTGGTTACGCTGAATTAGGAATTCATGGGGAACACAATACTCTAGTTACGTCTCTCACTGAATCTACAACACTTGCATTTGATTGTTTGATATTAGTTTAGGTTTATTTATTGCTTTTCATCAAAAAAACCCTTTTAGGAAGTAAGTCATTTAATTCATCCTAATCACTTTAATTACTCCAAGTCTAGACCATATTCCTCGTGGGATCGACCCCAACCGTTGTTAGGTTTTATATTTGAAAAACGACCACTTATATCTCAATTGGGACGTGTAGTTTGGGCGTGATCACCCCTACTTACTGTTCATCCTTTGTCTTAGGGTCGTCGTTGGACTCGAAGAGTTCTTCCACACTTAGCTAAATTTTCACTTCTCTGAGGCCTTTTCTATGAAGATGAATTATTGGCCATGGGATGGTCCATAGATCGTCCTATTAATCGTAGTCCACCTTTCAGAAACTCTAAATTTCCTTCATGCCTAGTACCCTCACCTACTACCCTTCCTGCGGTCTGTGAACTCTTCTACGAGCCATTAATGGCTTCGTGGGTTTCCCCACACTTTGAAACTTTTTCTCTTTCCTAAAATTCATATTCATGAGCCAAACATATGGCTCATTATTTGATCAACGAGCCATGGACCCGACTTCATAAACGGACTCTGGTCATCTTTTTGTCCAACGTTTCTACATACTAGGCTTCTAAACTAATGATCGTTACAAAAATGAAGGATTATAAGAGAGTCCATTATAATGGTGGGTTCATAAACTCTAGAAGTGGTTGTAATAGTTTCCTCCAACCATGCCAAGTCTCAAAGTTGAGGGTTTCTAATAGCATAGTGCCCCTTCTCAAGGCATAAGGTGGAGGTGTCCTAACTTATCCTAGGTATGAAAGGTGTGGAAAATATTCCCTCGGTAGATGTTTAAGGGATGTGGGTTCCTGCTTTGGGTGTGGCAAGACAGGCCACAATGTTTTTGATTGACCTAATGCTCCTAAGAAGGGTAAAGGCTAAGTGGCTCATGGTGATCAAGGTCAACCAAAGTTTCAACAAGGTTGTGCTCCTCAAAAAAACAAATTTTATGCCTTGCATTCTTGGTCAAAGGTGGAGAAGACTCCCGATGTGGTGACTAGTATGTTATAATTCTTTGATTTTGATGCATATCCTTTACTTGATCCAGGTGAAAATTTATCTTTTGTGAACCTCTCTTGGCTGTTATGTTTGGGTTGAGTCTTGGAATTTTGAGGGAGCCTTTCACGGTCTACACTCCCACAGGTGAGTATATTATTTCCCAAAGAGTTTATCGGGGTTTCCTAATTATAGTTTTGCATAAAGTCCTTCCATGTGATCTTGTAGAACATGAGATGTTTCATTTTGATATTATTCTTGGGATGGATTGGTTGCATGCTTCATATGTCTCTATAAATTGTGGAACTTCAAAAGTGAAGTTTCAGTTTCCAAATGAGCCTATTCTTGAGTGGGAGGGTAGTGTCTTCACTTTTAAGGGTCAATTTGTCTCTTATCTCAAAGTCTGGAAATTATTTCTAAAAGGTGTATCTGTCATATTGTAAGGGTATGGGATGTTCATTCTGAGTCTTCTACGCTTGAGTCAGTTCCTGTGGTTAATGAGTTTCCGGATATCTTTCTCAAAGACTTCCCGACATTCTTCATGAAAGGGAAGTATACTTTGGCATATATCTTTTTCCTGATACTCAACTCATTTCCATTCCTCCTTATTGTAGGGCTCTGGAAGAATTTAAGGAGTTGAAGATTTTTTTGGAGAAGGGCTTTATTAGGCCAAGTATATCATCATGGGGTGCTCCTATCTTATTTGTGAGAAAGGAGGATGGGTCACTTCAGATCTGTGTTAACTATCAACAATTGAATATAGTGACCATCAAGAATAAATATTTCTTGCCATGGATTGATGAACTATTTGAACAATTGCAAGGAGCTACTCATTTCTCAAAGATTGATCTCCATTTTTATTATCATCACTTGAGGGTAAAGAGGAGTGTGGTATTCCCATGATGGCTTTTTGGACTAGATATGTGCACTTTGAGTTCGTTATGATGTCATTTGGGTTGACTAACGCTCCAATAGTGTTTATGGATCTCATAAATTGGGTATTCTAGCCATTCCTTGATATTTTTGTTGTTGTCTTCATTAAACATATTTTGATTTATTTCCAGAGTGAACGAGAGCATATAGATCATTTGAGGTTGCTTCTTCAGCCTTTGAGAGATAAATAGGTATTTGCCAAGTTTAGTAAATGTGTGTTTTGGTTGTGTGAAGTAGCTTTTCTTGGTGATGTAGTACTTGAAGATGGTATTAAAGTTGATCCAAATAAGACTGAGGCTATAATGAATTAGCCTAGACCATTGACTCTTTAAGATATTTAGAGTTTTCTTGGGGTTAACTGGTTATTATTAGAGATTTGTTGAGGGTTTTTCATTCATTGCTTCACTATTAACTAAGTTGACTCAAAATAAAAACAAGTTCATATGGACGGATGAGTGTGAGAAGATCTTTTAGACTTCGAAGTAATGGCTTACAAGAGCTCCTACTTTGACTATGTCGGATGACTTGGAGGGTTTGTTGTATTTTGCGATGCTTCTCAGATTGGTTTGAGCTGTGGTCTTATGTATGATGTCAACGTGATAGCATATACCTCTAGACAATTGAAGGTACATGAAAATAATTATCTGACTCATGATCTCGAATTAGTGGCTGGGGTGTTTGCTTTAAAGATTTGGTGACATTATCTATATGGGGTTCATGTTGATGTATTCAATGATCACAAGAGCTAGAAATATGTGTTCACTCAAAAAGATATTTATTTGAGGCAAAGGATATGGTTGGAACTTCTTACAGACTATGGTACGAGTGTTTAATAGCATCCCTACAAGGAAAATGTTGTAGCTGATGCTCTTAGTGGGCTATCTCTGGATAGTTTGGTTCATATTGATGATACCAAGAAGGAGTTGGTGAAGGATGTGCACCATTTGGCGAGATTGGGTATTATATTGGCTAATTCTAATGATAATAGAATTCATGTTAGGAATGGCGTTTAGTCTTTTGTTGTTGTTAATGTCAATGAAAAACAGACTTGGATCCATCATTGGTTGAGTTGAATAAGTTAGATGCCCTAAAAAAGATAGAGGTTTTCTCCTAAGGGGGAGATAGTGTGCTTTGGTGCCAAGATCGATTATGTATTTCAGATGTTGATGGTCTTTGGGATGTAATTTTGAAATAATCTCATAACTCTCATTACTCTATACATTTGGGATCCACCAAGATGTATCAGGATTTGAGGGAAGTGTATTGGTGACATGCTATGAAGAAGGACATAGCTAAGTTTGTATTCGAGTGCCCTAATTGTCAAAAAGTGAAGGTGGAACACCAAAGGCCCAGTGGTTTTTCCCAAGATATTGAGATTCCTACTTGGAAATAGGAGGATGTGAATATAGACTTTGTGATTAGGTTTCCCCATACCCGAAAGCAATTTGACTCTATTTGGGTAATTATTAATAGAATGACCAAATCAACTCACTTTATACTGGTGAAGTTCACTTTCAATGCCGAGGCCTATGCTAAGTTATATATTTAGGAGTTGGTTAGATTATATGGTATGCCTATACCTATTATATCATATCGTGGTACCTAATTTACTTCTAACCTTTGGAGATTATTTAGAAAGAGCTTTGTACTAAGGTGAATTTTAGTATCGCTTTCCATCCTCAAACCAATGGACAAGATGAAAGGCTAATTCAAACTTTGGAGTACATATTGAGTGTTTGGTTTTTGGAATTCAAGGGAAATTAGGATGATAATCTACAAATTATTGAGTTTGCCTACAATAACAATTATCATGCTAGTATCAAAATGACACCATTTAAAGCTTTGTATGGGAGAAGGTGTAGATCATCAATGGGATGGTTTGAGATAGGTGAAATGGCAGGGATTGGCCGGAATAGTGTTAGAGGCTATGGAAAAGGTGAAGTTGATTTGGGAAACGTTGAAAACAGCTCAAAGTCGTCAAAAGTTTTATTCGGATATTAGGAAAATGGATCTTGAGTTCCTTGTTGGTAATTGGTTATTTGTGAAGGTTTCACCTATGAAAGGTGTAATGCATTTTTGCAAAAAAGGGCAAGTTACATCCCTAGTTTTTAGGCCCTTATGATATTGTTGAGAGGATTGGCAATGTGGTTTATAGATTTAATTCTCCATTGGAAATGACTTCTATTCACCCAGTTTTTTATGTGTCAATGTTGAGGAGTTGATTTGTGATCCTAATACAATTGTGCCTTTATAAGATGTTGAGGTTAAAGAAAACTTGCCTTCTGAAGACGTTCTAGTTGAAATCATAGATTGGAAAGTGAAGAGACTTTGTAACAACGATGTTGCTTCAGTTAAAGTGCTTTGAAAATACCAACATGTGGAGAGTGCTACATGGGAGGAAAAGTCAGACAAGTTTAAGTGATATCCCCATCTTTTCCGATCAACTCAAGCCTAATGTACTAGGTCCTTCTCATTCAAATGGTCCTAATTCATTCATTCCTTTGTTTTCATGCCATATCATGCATATATGTGCACGAAAATGATATTTTAGCATGCATTTGATGGTTCCATGGTTATAAATGTTAAGTTATCCATTGTGCCTTCATGTTCAGATGATTTATGTTCAAATCAAGATTTTCAAACCATATTCTAACTCATTCGAGGACGAATGTTCCCAAGGGGGAGATATGTAAGGACCCGGGCTTTGAAAGGCCTTAACGATGCTCAAAATTTGGCTTCCAATGATTTTTGATCAAGGTGCTTTTCTAGGACACCTCTATGAGCTGTGTAAGTGGCCTTAGAGTGGCCCTTAGCCATTTCATTGTTTGCATTGGCTTCTAGAGGTGTGAAAAACCAAGTAACCCCACACAGATCCTTTCACAGCTCATTGACCTTACCAATGGCCATAAAAGGGCTCATGGGAGCCGACCCTTGCTTCATCTCCATTATTTTGATCTAAGGGTGCCACCACGAGCACCTTCATGGTCTTTGCAGAGCAGTATGGATTGTGGTGGTGACTGTGGAGGGACCCTTGGCAAATTTGCTTCCAAAAACCACCATCTCATATCTTGGGGGCGCTTTATGACATGCATCATGAGCCATGAAACCTATCATGTAGGAGTACAACTTATTTTTTTATTCCATTTCATTAAGGTCTTTATGGTAATTTTGTTCACTTCCAAGGGATTTTGTGACTTTTATGACTAACTAAGACCCCTAAATCAGCCCATATTCATCCAATGAACTTCATTTTCAAATTTCCAACACTCAAACTCTAAAATTCAAGTTCATGAACTCCATTCAAGGCAAGCTTTGAAGATTCAAGTCGAAGGGATTTGGGGGTTCTTGAAGCTCAAGTCTAATTCACCTTAATCTGCTAAATTTTTTTAAGGTATGTGTGGTTTCATTCATGATATCCTTCCAATCATGAAGCCCCTAAATCTATTTCTTTTATTTCATAATTTCTAAGTATGATTTCCAAGTGGGTTCTGTGATTTAGCTTTAAATTGATAAAATTAAGTTATGGGTTGATTTCAATTGATGGTTTTAACATGATTTATGTCTTATTATGTCAATTTATATAGATTTTATGAGAATTGAATATGTATGTCCCTTTTTATGATGAATTTATGCATGGGTAATTTCAAGTATGTTTCAATTGTTGATTTCTTTATGGATTAAGTATGATTTGATCTTATTATGATATTTGAAGTATGAAATTCAAGTACCCAAGCTATTTCTCCATTCCTCATGGCATAAGCATACATGAACAAGTTTTTTTCATGAGATTTATGATATGAGTTATTATCCAATTGTGATTATTTCTATGATTTCAAGACAAGTATGGTTATGACATGACATGTGATCACATAATGTCTATGATATGTCTTTAAGCAATTATTCATGAGTGTTCAACATCATGTTCAAGTATGAATGAGTTATTCCTATGTATGTATTCACAAATTTAAGTATGATTTAGCTTTTAAGCCCAAGTATGTATGATTATGAAATGTGATTTTGATCTTAAGCCTAAGTATGCGTGATTATGATTCTAAAAGACTTATACTCCTATCTCAAGCATGTATATGTATTCCCATGGGATGATGACTTAGCACCGAATGAGATTGGAAATGGGGGCTTGACCTAAGAGGTCCTTATATAAGGTTTTCTTCTCATAAGTACATGCTAGCGAGGTTCATGTTTATGCCCCTTTATGAATGATTATGTTCATGTAAATTCCTCTCCAAAATTGGTGGTGTGCTCATAAGGTGATGTACTTCTCCGAAATGGGTGATGATCCCGTCAGGAGGAGTATTGTCATCCTTTGGCAAGTATATCACTCTTTCTCCAGTGTAGAGTTAACACGGAGATTCCATATAATAGCTCACATGATCTTATATATTTGTTGAGGTTCCATCCCTGCTATATTCAAGTATTATGGCATTCATACATCATGGATTTAAGGCATATTTTTATTACATTATTTCCTATATACTTCTTTCTATATATATATTCCCTTTCCATCTAACATTGAAATGCAAGTCATCATTTTGACGTGTATAGCATTCCCATATACTTAGTACATTCAAATGTGCTAACACAAACTTTTACTGACATGATCTAATGAAATGACCGAAATTTTTCAAAATCTACTTATGATTGACATTATATGATGTACTACAAGTCATGGTTAAGTTTTGGTAGCCAGGGGTTGAGTGTAAGTGGCCGAATGCAAATTGGGCTAGTTGGTGGCCTAGAGGGACAGTTTCGTCAGTATACTTCAAATAGTCATAACCTTTGATGTAGGTTGAACCATGTGAGATACTACATATCCAATTGCAGATCTTTGAGTTGGCTTTGCAACACAACTGGTTTCACTCAATTTGGAGTTCGGATGAGGGAGATATGGCCCACACAGTGAGACTATCTAAAATTCGGAAGCAATTGGAGATAGGCTCAGAAAAGTGGCCAAGGACAGGGCCAAGAGCCGTGAAACTTTTCAAGGCTCCTCTAGGGTGTCGTCAAGTGTTCCAGTGAGCTAGGGGTGTCCTGGAACCACCCCTAATCCATGTCTAAACAAATGAGACCTTTGATGGTCCGTTTGGACCTAGACGGTCCGTGTACTGCGCCGTGAAGTGGAGCAGTAGCTTGGACAAGCCAAGGATGATTTTTGGGAGACTAAGTATGGCTTGAAGGGACCTCACACGACCATTTACACCTTAAACAGTCCGTCAAGTGGTTCGTGAAGTGTTAAAGAAAGTCCTCCGAGATTTCGCACTGAACATTTGACCAAGTGTTGTCTAATGGAGGGGTTGACGGGCCGTTCACCAGTAAACGACATTGTAGCTGCCATTTGACATTGCTTAGTTTCAGAAAGTTGTATTTTATTAATGGTATTTTCGTGATTTAACATTTCCCTAAGCCCCTTTTTGGTACCCTAAGGTCTCCTAAACCCCTA
>JBCEWC010008230.1:0-20266 GCA_038996855.1 Solanum aculeatissimum | reverse complement strand
AAGAATTCCTCCTCTTCTCCTGCTTTTGTTCCGCCTTAAATTTATTCTACTTAATTTCAGATTCAGTTTTATAACATTTATTTAATTTTATTTTGATATATCAATTATAAAAAATTAAGTAATGAAAATTTTGAGTATTATGATCTTAAACTAAGATACATAGAATGTATCAAATTCTTTAATTTGGAGGTCTTAAATATGTCATGCTAAAAATTAAAATTAAAAAGTTATCAAAAAAGAAAAGAAATATTCATTTTTAACGAACAAAAACAGAAAGTACGTAAAACAAATTGAATCCAACCTAGAAGTAGGTGTGAACTTGTATTTTAAAAAATACAATAAATTCAATGTATGTTGAACTCATTAAAACTTAAATCTATTTCTTTAAAAATTCTCAAATTAAATAAGTACGCATACAAAGTAATATTTGATTTATGTATGACATATTGACATATAATTTTTTGCAGGCAAAATATGGTCATCTGACCATTATTGTTTAATTATTACTCCGCCATAATGTTGGTATAGTTTCTTAATATCAATTTTGCCCTATTTTATGATGATATTTCATTAAACATAAAATTAAAAAAAAATTTAAAATTATTGTTTAAAATAAGTCATAAGTTTGTATTAAAATTGTCACTACTAATATTAAGATATATGAAAAGGGGTCTAAAATGTCCTTAAATTATTGAAAATGGTACAAAAATGTCCTTCATTCACCTATTAGGCCTAAAATGCCTTTATCATCCACCTCTGGATCAAAAAATGACATTTTTAGACCCCAAAATATTCCGTCAAAGAAAAGGATATTTTTGGACCCAAAAAAGTATAACAAGAGCATTTTAAGCCTAATAAGTGAATGAATAATATTTTTATACCATTTTCAATAATTTGAAAATATTTTAGGCTCTTTTCCATAAAATATATCACCTTTTTAATGGAGTAAAGTACAAAAATGCTGCATAAATTAGGAGAGGGATAAAAATTATTAAATACTAGAACAAAAGTGAAAAATAATAATATAGTAGTAGTAGTAAAACTAAGCGATGGACCATAATTCAGAAAATTAATAAGGCACGTGAAGGAGAATGGTAAAAGCAGCGCCTAGCATACCGTACAAAGAAAAGTAAAATCAACAAAGAATGTCATTGAAATTTGAGTGGTAAGTACTTGTTAATCTTTAATTAAAGTTTTTAAATTTAAACATTGAGCATATAATATCTTTAGTTAGAAATTAACACCTTGCCCTCAAGTTGAGACTTGACGACAAAAATTTAAATTAATCGAACTTTAAAATGAGCGGAGAAAACAAAACAAAGAAAAAAACAAAAACGAAGCAAAGCAGAAGCATTAATGTCAGAGATGGAGAGGTCTGTGACTTAACACATGTTAGTTCATTTGCTGCTGTAAATAAAACTGTGCATCTGTTAAGTGCACATGTTCTTGTTTTATATATCCCTGTGTTGTACGAATCAATCATTTTACCACTACCAACACATTACCCATGCTCATTACTTAATTCCTTCAGAAAAAAGAACCCATGCATTTGACTGCATTAAATGTTATATGATTTTTGGATGACTATAATGCTATATTATTAAGGGTAACATACTAAGTAAGCATTAAAAATTACGTAAAATACAGAGAAAACTAGTTTTATTTTTACTTTAAATAAACAGAGGATTACTTTGATTTATATATGCTGCAGCTTTTTAGTCTGGTACTAGTGTATAATTGCATCAAAGGATGGCTCTCTTTATCCAACTTCACATTAACTTAATGAAGCTTTTGAGATTAATGTATTACTAGTTGATGAAATTCTACCTGTTCGAAATCAATTGCCAACAAGTTGTAGCTTGTAATATCGTTGTCCCATCAAAGGGATTTCTATTTCTAATCACACACTTCTTCAACGTTCATCTTTACTTGTCCACTATGTTATTTTGGAATATCCAACAATACTGGTCCAATTTACGAAATTAAAAGATAATTTTATAATTAGTTCATAATTTATCTTTATCATTAATTATAATCATTTATCTATTACAGTTTTCAAAACATCATATTTATCATATTCAAAGAATAATTTGGTGAAATTACCCCTTCTTAACTCATTTGTCAAGTCAATAGGGGATAAATAAAAATAGACAGAGAGAGTATATATTTCTGATCACAATTTGTTGTTTAAAGAAAAAAGTGAAAAGAAAACATGTGGTACTCCCATTTTCTTTATATATATTTAGTGATTTCTCTATTTTAATTTATTTGTTTTGTTTTATTTTTAGTATGTTATGTATTTAAAAATTATGAAAAAAGTGGTACTATTATTTTAATAATTAATAATTTAAAATACTTTTTTTAAAAATAAAAATTTAATTAACTTTTGAAATTTTACTTGTACCATATAAATTAGGATAAATGAAGTAACATGTATTATTTGAAAATTGTATAAAAAGTACTATAAATCACAATATTTAACAATTTAATTAAAATATTTATAAATTATATAAAAATTTGATGGACTCTCTTAAGCATATCTCATATAAATTGAGACAAATATAACATAGACTCTTGTTTCAAGAATAAAATGAATTAAAAAGACCCAAACCGTCATCAGTTAAAAAGGAGCTTTGCGAGAATTTTGAAAAATTAGGCGTTCTCCAACCAAGTTGTTCCGTCATAGCTGGCGTACCCGTCACAACGTCGTCGCTGTAGCAGGGGAGGAATCCTAGCACCTGGAAGGCTACAACCCTAGGATTCCAGGCCTTCCTCCATCATCTCGGAATATAGCATCTCTCAGCAGTCCGTGTTGTCAATGCTGTCTACTAGTCCGTGTTATTGTATTGACATGGCATAGTTTGATTACAGAGTCTGTGACGTTTTATAGGTGAAGACAATGACGATCTCCGATGTCTTCTACCTTCTTCGTAATTTATCCTTGGATATTTTAAATCAATATATAGAATTTTTTGAATTAGTTTAGGTTGTTATTTTACGATTCAGTATTTTTCGCATGTTATAAGCTTTTGTGGATGAAAGCTTTCCTTTTTGTGTTTTAGAGTATATTGTAGTGTGTAGGGATTGCTCAATAGGGTTAGAAAAAGGAATAATTATCTTTCGAATTTATTTTATAAAATATTTACTGTTTTTATTTAAATATATTTTTTATTTATTATTTAGATATTTCATATTTGAAAAATATTTACCATTTATAATAATTGCATTATGTATTAAAAGTAAATTATATATATATATTAAATTGTCTTATAATTGTTTTGATTAAAAAACTATACTATATATTAAAAATAAATTATGCATGTTATATAAATGAATTACACTATGTATAAAAGATGTATTAAAATTATAAAAATGTATTATAAGTATTTTAAAATATATTAAACTTACAAAATCTGCATTATGTATTAAAAGTGTATTATATATGCATTAAAATTATATTGCTATAAATGATAAATAATTTTAAATATGATATATATAGATAAGTTCCACGAAGAAAAAAGACAAGCGCCTTGGGCCCTAAAATTTGAGGAGTCTCGTGTTTTTTTTAGCAATAATAGGTTATGCATTTTCTTATTTACAAAAAAAATTGAGTAAGTACTATTTATAATAAAAAAAATATTTATTTCATATAAAAAGAGAGAATTATTAAAATAAATTTGACACATCTAGAGTATGGTTATATAATTAATTGAAAAGAATTATTGAATAAAATCAATTATAATTTTTTTTTTTAACAATTGTATATTTCAAAAAGTTAGAAAAATAAAACTCATAAGAAAATATATTAATTTATTTTTTAAAATTTAAGATCTCCATTTGATTTTTTTTCTTAAATCACTAATATGCTTGAGCCTCTCCTATCCGCATGACCCAATGAATTGGGTCGTGACATGTGAGGCAAAACTGAGGGAGTGCATATTCATATTGTTGCAAAAGAATTGAGTGTTAAAAAAGCATGCTACTTTGCAGTTAGTGACTTGAAAGATCAAGGGAGAAAAGTGTTTTTCTTTCTTAAGAGGAAGTGCCTTGAACAACTAGCTAATGGAAAGGCATAACACACGCATTTTTTAATTTGGTCCCATTTCTTATTTATATTTTTTTAATTTTAAATATGTATAAATAGATATATAAATTTGTATAAAGTTTAATATATAGGAGGCAATTTACATCTTACATGTATTATATTACGTACGTGTAAGATGTATATCTACTTATTTAATTTTTATACAAATTTAAATATATACTAATAACAATATAAGTAAAATTAAAGGATATTTTTATGTATTAGCGGAATAAAAAATAGAGATGCATGATCATGAGCATGTGGAGGTAGAAATAATTGATTACAGCGCACAGTGCGGAAATAATGTTTCCTCACCTCACCTCATCTGTGTTTTTATCTTTTGCTCATGTGATCCCAAAATGCTTGCACATGCTATGCCCCCTTTTTTTCTTTTTTCTCTCTACAACTTATATTTTCAATTCAATTCAATTATGGACCTAAATAAAAGCCTCAAATAAGTCGGTATGAATTCAGAATTTAAAATTTAAAGATTTCAAGTTCTAACTAATTCGTTGGAATTATTGATTTTAAATATGTAATTTGTGTAAACAAAATTAATTTTTATATATAAAAAAAATTGAGTCAAAGACAATGATTTATGCAAAGCTTCGATTGACTAAGTTATAGGAGCGACATCATATTTAGAGCCAATAAGAACAAAATCTATGTTATTGATTTATTATTTGTTTTCATTTTGAACTCGATCTAGATCCGCCTCACCTCCCCTTTCTATCAAATTGAATAAATATTTTACTTCTTTATTCCAATTGAAATATTTTATGCCAATAAATCTCATCCATTATTTCCGTATATCTCTATTTTCTTGCATGTGCTTGGGCTGCTGTATGGATTCTGTTAACTACCATTCCATCTAGAGAACTATATTTTTATGCACCGGCATCTTTACCTTCTAAAAGTCCTTTTAAATAATCAAACAAAGAAACTACTGTAAACATTAATAATTGGAATCAAGAGCTGATGAGTCAATGAAACATGAGTTAAATCCTATAAGAGGCAAAATATATAGAGTGTAATTTCAACTTATTTATTCAAGCCCTGACAAATAAATATTAATACTTGATGAAATACACTACTTTAGCGTGACAGACCAACTTGTTGGAGGGATGTAACATTACAAATTGCGAGGCACATATTGGTAAAGCAGGGGATATGACAGTTATTGACCCACTCAATGCTTAAAAAGAGTTAAAAAGTCCATATAGTAAACAAAAAACAGAACACATTCACATAAAGAACAATAATGTCCCCACTGAGGGGCATAATAGGAAGACTACTCCAAATTTAGATCAAATCTTTAGACTAAAATAATGAATTGATCCCATCAACCCCAAAGGGGTCTATTTATAGCCCAAAAATCCTCAGGGCTTTGCATCACTAATTCTTACTTAAACACTTCACACCAAAAGAACCTCTCTTTGTACTCTTTTTTCTTAGCAATGGCAAAGCTTGTTTCTTTTTTCCTTTTGGCCCTTATTGCCATTTCCATGGTTGCAACCACTGTTCTGGCTGCAGATACCCAGTACCATCTTGATCGTGTAAGTTTCTTTATTTTTTTTTCCTTGAGAGAAAATTATTTAAAACACCTTAATCTCGTTTTTGAACTAACTAAACTTATATACATTTTGATCCTTCAAAATACACTCTTAAATTCGTGTCAAGTTTAGAGACATTTTTTACACTTGCTCTAGATTGGGATGCATTTTACTTTAGATATGCTTGTTTTTAAGACTGTGAAATTAATAACTTGTGTCAAGTTCAGGATATTTTTAATATTTTTCCTTTTTTTAATTATTTGTTCAAATGTGATTCTGTTTCTTTTGTATTCTAACAAATTTGCTTATGATTTCAGTCAAGGTACGGTCCAGGGAGCTTGAAGCCATCACGTAAGCTTTTTATCTTTTGTTCTCTTTACATTTAACTAAATGAAGAACTCAAATTTTGTTTATGATTATTAAAATATTGATATGAAAAGTGTCAGGAATCTTTGTCTGGGTGAAATATTTACAAGTCTTTCTCAGAATAAAAGATTAAGCCACTCCTAAATGTTGTTAACCAGATCCTTAACTTCAGTTATTAACTGATTAATAGCCTCAGGTTGGGTATTCAACACTAAAATATTCACCAACTTAAACTCTCTCCACATTTATTAAAAATAGGGATAAAAGTGGAAAAAAATCATCAATTATACTTTAAAATAATATTTCTCTGTTTCATTTCGTATGACACTGTTTGTGATCCTAATTTAAGTTACTCTTCTTTTTGATCATTCTCACAAAAAGTGATCCTTTCTACATTTGTAATTTTTTTTTAATTTCAGTAATTCACATGATAAATTTAATATCACAAATTTTAAAGATACATAATTTTAATTCAACATTATACTTTTTTGTTTCTTAATTCACATGCTCAATCAAAACTAAATAACTTAAAAGTAGGACGTTCTGATAATTCAGAGTAATGTTATAGCTGCAAACCTAGCCTACCCTAACTGCTAAGCCCTCGAATTGCAAAAAATAGCTCAGTTAAACTTAACCAATTTCGAGAACCACCTGTCCCTTTGCTCTGACCTTATTTGACCCGTCAATTTTTATCTTACTATTTTCTTCGTTATAAATTACTAATTAAAGATTGTTGAACAACAGAATGCCTGCCACAATGTACAAGAAGATGTAGCAAGACACAGTACCACAAGCCATGCATGTTCTTTTGCCAGAAATGCTGCAAGACATGCCTTTGTGTTCCTCCTGGTTTCTATGGAAACAAAGGTGTTTGCCCATGCTACAACAACTGGAAGACCAAAGAAGGAGGACCAAAGTGCCCTTAAATTTATTTTACCACTAATTTGTCACTCCACAACTTTAATTGATAATGTTGTTCGTCGCTCTTCTTGTTCCTATTACTACTGCTACTACTATTATTTTGTCTAAATGAAGAGGTCATTAGTTGTATGACCTTTTTCACTTTTGTGTTTCAAGTGTTACTTTTTACACTATGTATGTATTGCTCCTTTGGGCAGAATACTTTTGTATTGCCCCATATGAGAGCTGTTTGACCAATTCGAGTTATTACGTTTTACTCTTCTCTAATACTATTATATAAAACAAAAATAATCCAGATTCATCTTTTGGTTTATCCTTATATTTTACTTTTAACTTCCCTACTTATTACAAAAGCATCATCAAATAGTAAAATTTTTTTCTTCTTTAATGAGAACGCGCCAAGCCAAATGTATCAATGCAGCAAATACTCAAGATCTTGAAGTCATTGGTACTATACATAATCAACGTGTATATTACTCTCTTTAAAAAAGAATGATATGCTTTTTTTTTTATAAAATTTTAAGTTCAATTTTTCACGTGATATAATTCAGGTCATAAAATTAAAGAATATTTTTGCATATTTAACATAATTTTAATGTAGTATCACAAGATTGAAAAATCTTCTTTATTTTATTAAATTTTATGACAAAGTCAAATTAGATCATTCTTTTTTAATTGAAAAAGATATATAATATGTTTATTTCAGCAATAATCATTTCGATAAATAAGTTTGATCAAACATATTTATGAGTTTCCCTCTTTAAAGTTTGTCTTTACTTTTAGTAGGCGCAGAGTACGAAAGGCCGGTCATTTGTTGGGGCCACTTGCAGGTAAATTTGAGAGTGAAATTAAAACTGATCGCCCATAAGTCCATAATTGACACTCCATGTCTATAGGTATTTGAATTTGATGAATTTTGATTACGAAGTTTCCAAAAAAATATTTTTAAAAATGTAGTATAAAATAAAGTATTTATATTATATTAAAAGTGTAAAGATCCTAAGAAATGTTATTTGAATTTTTTGTCCTTCATTAAAAGATTCCGTTTTAGACAAAATCGTCTTTTTATCATTTTTCTTTAAATTATTATTTAATTATATTTATAATTTTGACTTTTAAAATATATGGAAAAAAGTACTAAAATAATTAAGGATTTCTAACCATAGAAAGACTCTTAAATCTTTCTTATTTGATGTATTTTTATTTCTTCCTTATTTGAATCAAGACAATACCCTATAATTGTTAAGGAAACTTCTAATTTACCATGAGTTCTAATTAGTTATATAGGACCTTTGTAAATAAATAATTTATCAAAGTTAGTGAATTAATTTTCTCTCTAATATTTGTTATAAAAAAGGTACACATTTTGATCACGCGCAAAGCGCGTATAGTATGACTAGTAGTATATTTATATAGTTAATCTCACTAAAAGTAAAAAAGAAAAAGAAGTAAATGTGAGTCCATGTTCATGTTGTTCTGAAGATAGAAAATTAAAATAAACTACTTTTAGAAAAAAATATTAATATAAGATAAAAGTACTAACCCAGACAAACCGATACTTCATAAAAGATTACCCATAATTTAAAATCACTACTTTCAAGTTAAACAAACCAAGTTTTTTCTTCCTTTTCTTATTGAGATCTTAAAAATTTACAATGCTATGTTCAACCACATCATTTACCGTATTATTTATTTTTTCATATTACTTAATAAAAAAGTATGAGCGAATTTGAAGGAAAAAGTACAATAAATAATTTACTTTCTAAGAATACAAAGGTTATAAAAAGATATATTAATTCACTAAAGAGTCGTTTGATTTTAAATACAAGTTATGATGAAATTATTTTTTATTAAGTGTTTGATTTTTTGCATTCAAAATGATATGCATTATATAACTTGTAAGAACAAATTATTTATTTTACAAAAATATCCTTTATGAATGTGAAAAGTGATGTATAAAAAAAGTTTAAAGGAATATTTTTGTCATTTACTTACTTTATCCCAAAGTAAAATTATCTCGAGATTACTATACTATACCACCTGGGAGGAGGAATAAATTACTTGATACTAACTATTATATTATCTTTCGCACTAAATGACCCTGAAAGATTTGATTTTTATATATTGTTAGAATTTTTTTAACTTGGCGCCAAATAATATTAAGTGGGTGACAGTGTCAGTAATTGCATAAGCCAATACAATGAGTCATCTCCGCAGGACTAATATTCTTCTTCGTTTGGCTCCATTTGGTGAACCTACCATTATTTTGTCCCCAAATTATATTAAAACTACATAATCTATCCCTAGTTTATCTCGATAAGTCCATAAATGTCTACCTATGTTTTGACTACATAAAATATTTTACTAATAAATTTAAGAGATTATAAATGCATTTCGCCTTGGTATAAGTCTCTCAAAGATAAATGTGTATTACTCTTCGGAGAAATTCTTTTTTGAAATAAAAGAAAGATAAGGAAGAAAACGGTTTTTTCAAATGTTACGTTATTGGTTTACAGCAAAGAGCTTATTTTCCCTAATAGAATCATGTCATTGGACCGCTAGAAAAGCAAAATGGAGTGAAAATTTGACTGCCTCCACCGACTCTCATCTCCACCAGCTAAATTTTAGTGATTTGCATGTATGGACATTGACTAGATCGGAAATATTAAATTAGATATAATTAAAGGTAACTTAAGAAATATTTCTGCTAAAATATAGTCCAGTCTTGTAACTGTTTACTACTATTATGGAATTAGGTTAGGCCTCATATTAGGTACCTGTACTCATTTTTCTACTTTTAGCAGGCTTTCCTTTTTTTTTTTCCTTTCACTTTCTTGAACCTTAATTAATCTTGATGACCCAAAAATGGAAAAGATTGGATTTTGAATACTCCAGTCTATATTTGTATTTTTTTTCCTTATGCCTTTGTGTTCTTGATTACCCAAATGAGAAAGATTGGATTCTGTTTCTTCAGCTGACATAGTTTTGTTTATATGTGCCTTTTTCTTTTGGAATTTCAGCTGCTTTTGTTCTATTTTATCTTTGATTGTTGCTGGTAATTGGAGTAATTGTTTCCTCTGCAGTGTAAGAGCAGGAATTTGCGGTAAAAGAATCAATCTTTAATGGTTTGTTTAGCTGATTTGGGGCTGAAAATTCGCCATTTTACCAACTTATGCACTACCTTGGAAGTATCTGAAAGTTCTTGAAAAGGGATTATCCTGGTTTTGTGGACAAATTCGTTCTCCAAAATGTGTTTGATTCCTGATAAAACCTTGCTACCTTCAAGATATCTGTTCTGTCTGATAGTCATTTCTGTTTTCCTATTTATAGTTTCTTCACTGTCCCTTTTTCAATTTGCTGACAATTCTTTTATGCCCAAATCATTATTTAGTTTAGTTCTTGTTAATACGACTTCAGTTTACTTGACCTCAAGTAGTGGGGAATCTAAAACTGCTTTCTTGCCTGCTGAAACTTCGCATGAACAAATACAGAAAACCCAAGAGTCAGTTTCTGAAACTTCCAGTTTCAACAATTATTCCAGTGGATTAGGAATTGGGAAATCTTGTGGCCCAAAACAAGCTCTTCTTAAAGTGTATATGTATGACTTACCTCCTGAATTTCACTTTGGGCTATTAGGTTGGAAAGGAAATAAGGGTGAAACATGGCCTAGTGTTAGTAACCCGAGCCAAATACCCCCGTACCCCGGAGGCTTAAATTTACAGCACAGCATTGAATATTGGCTTACTCTTGACCTTCTATCTTCAAACACCCCGAACATTAATAGACCGTGCACTGCTGTCAGAGTACCGAATTCAAGTGAAGCAGATGTCATCTTTGTGCCCTTCTTTTCATCGTTGAGTTACAACAGGCATTCTAAGGTTCAAGGGAAGAAAAAATTGAGTGTCAATAGAATGCTGCAAGATAAACTGGTAGAATTCTTAAAAGGCAGAGATGAGTGGAAGCTAAGGGGCGGAAAGGATCATCTGATTGTTGCTCACCACCCTAATAGTATGTTGGATGCAAGAGAGAAGCTTGGTTCCGCCATGTTTGTACTTGCAGATTTCGGAAGGTATGGAGCCGAAATAGCAAACATTGAAAAGGATGTGATTGCTCCTTACAAACATATGGTCCAGACAATAGGTGCTGGCAACTCACCCTCATTCAGACAGCGAGATACATTAGTTTACTTCCAAGGGGCAATTTATAGAAAAGATGTAAGTTCCAGAACTGCTTTTACCTGCAATTGATGAGTTAACTAACTTGTTAATGCTATTGCTATTTCTCATGGCATCAAAGTTATGCTTTAATCCAACTATAAGATACCTTGCATTAGTTTGTGAGGCCCCAGGTATTTAGTATTTGTGGCAGTGAAACTTGAACATGAGAGCTAAATGAAGTTTTCTGATGTCTTTGTATAATGAAATGGGTCCATATGGAAGAAGTTAAAAAAGGGCAGCCCGGTTTACCAAAACTCCCCCTATGTGTGGTGTCCGGAGAATGACCTGACTACAAGGGTCTATTGTACGTAGTCTTATCTTGCATTTTCGCCGGAGGCTTTTTTTGAGTAGTGGATTCATATAACTAAATTCAACTAACTTGGAATTGAGGTATTTTGTTTGTTATTGGAAGGAGCTTCAACCTATGTTTGCTTACAATAATCAGTGTGAAAGAACGGGACATAGTCATTACATAGCAGCTTTTCCTTTTCAGACAACGTAAAATGTATATTTTTTGGCCGTTTTGTACTTGAAGGAATCACTGTAAAAACCAGTTTAGGAGACTTGTGTTACTCCTTGGGGAAGCAAATTTCTTTCAGCTGATATGAAGTACTGATCAGTATGCATTATCACAGAACAGAAGAATCCCTTGTTTTCCACAGGCTAATTACATTCTCAGAAAAGTAGATAATTTACGAATCCCAGCCGTATTTTTCCAACACATGTAATGGTGTATCAGACATTCATTTTGGAGGTTAAAGTGGAGGAGTGACTAGTGGGTTAATAAGCCAGTTAGCTCCCCTTATGGGTGGGCTAGATCCAATATCATGTTCTTTTTCCCCATGCTAGTTATTGATTTGGTTTTTCCCTTTGTATGCAGCAAATTTTTAACCTATAGCATGCACACTATTATATTCTCTGATCTTGCATGTCAATATATTCATTTTACTCTGAACTGTAAGATTGGAATATACTACAAATGCATTCTGAAACACAAATGAAACTATTCTTAAAGTCCTTCCATCTTTTTCTTCATGTATGATATATCTAGTAGAATTCCGAACCCTATCCAGCATTTATAAGTTCTTAACATGTAGGCATCACAAGGACATAATAGATCCCATTTCCTTCTAAGGTATCCAAAGAGAATTGTAAATAGAGGAATCCCAGGTTGAGTGCAGTTGGTATTGTTACAATGGACTAAAAAGAAATGAAAACTGAAGCCAATGAAGAGTACGATGGTTAGGATGATTTAATGGCACCTTTGTTGATTGTGAAATGTCTAGTAGAAAACTGAAAATTCCCTGTTTATGTCATTCGAAGCTCAAAAAGAGTGTTGAAGTAATAGATCTCTTTTGTTGCTCTTTTAATACCAGGGTGGAGAGATACGTCAAGAATTATACTATCTTCTCAAAGATGAAAAAGATGTACACTTCATGTTTGGAAGTATCCAAGCGAATGGAGTCAGGGATGCTGGAAAAGGAATGTCCTCGTCCAAATTCTGCCTTAATATTGCTGGAGACACTCCATCTTCAAATCGTCTCTTTGATGCCATTGCTAGGCACTGTGTTCCAGTAATAATCAGTGATGATATTGAGCTTCCATTTGAAGATGTTCTTGATTACTCGGAGTTTTGCGTGTTTGTCCGTTCATCTGATGCTGTAAAGAAGGGGTACCTTCTGAACTTTCTCAGAGGAATTAAGGAAGATCAGTGGACCAAAATGTGGAAAAGGATAAAGGTGCTCAGCAACCATTTTGAATATCAATATCCATCTCAAACTAATGATGCAGTGGATATGATTTGGCAGGCAGTTTCAAGAAAGGTGTCATATATACACCTGAAGGATCACCGTAACAAGAGATACCACAGGTCCCAGCTTTTCCTCAAAGACTAAAGTTCGTGATTATTTATGTGAAATTTCAAACAATCATCCCTGTAGTCCTAGGAGATCATAAACCAGGTTGAGCTGGATTCCCTACTTTACAGTATGAAAATGTTTTTGATGTAGCTAATTTTCAAAACAATTTGTATATTCTTTTTATCAGTGATTGCAAGTTTTGTGCCACTCTCTTGCCTGATTTTCCACTTACATAAGTGGAATTGTATAACATACAAGACAAAGCATGATCGTCTGTTTAACTACTGTATATTACTAGTATGAGGAAGTCATGACTATAAGCACAAGTGCAGTTGAGGCAGAAAATTGCAGTCAACAGCAAGATCCAGAGAAAATTCCATTTCATCATACATGCAAGAACTACTGGTGTTTAAAGATAACATGCTATCTATATGGTCAGAAAATATTAAAACAATCTGTTGTATATGACAATGAGCATTAAAATCCTAATGTCTTTCTGTGGTTCTAGCTTTACATGACACGTGAAGTTGCTGCTTTCAGTAAAGACTGCTACTCAAACAAATGATAGTGATCAATGTCACCAACCTAAAAACGCGTCTTGAGGATGCAGAATTTCCCACCATCCTCAAGTTTCTTTTAGAAAAGTGCAGAAGAAAGCAGCTGTTTTTTCCCATCTTCATGAATTTTGAAACGTTCGTCTCTCCACACTCACTGTCAACATTTATTATGGATAGGATCTGATCCTCTTTTCACTCTTCTTTTGTTTGATTGATTTGGATCAAAGGTCATCAAAGGTGCAGGTGCTATATTGAGCTGTGTATGCAGGTCCTGCACGACAGCAGCCTCTAGAATCCGAGAACTTCTTAGATGAAATAAGTGGTCTTCTCCCCATCTGAGAGCAAGATCTATACTTCTAAGAGCAGAAACTTTCTCTGGTTGAATTGACAAGAACCCGATCCAAAGAATTAAGACCATCACCCTACAGGGAGGACACAACATTTTTCTGAACTTGGTCCAACAGAAGGAAAACAAAAGTGTTTTCTTGGCCAAGACTATGATGAGAAAATGAGAGATTTGTCTTTGGCTACACTCTGCATATCCAACTCCAAGTGCCTGTACATATAAACTTGTGTTTCATCTTTTATGGGATTTGCAAGAATAAAGTTAACAGTAAAGCAGGGAGGGTCCCAAGACAAAACATCTATAGAAGTTTAAGATTCACTTCAATCATGAGCCTGCCAAATGCTGCAAGCAATATAAGGCTGTTATAGAAGACACTGACAGGTTTGAATAAAAAGTGAAGTTGGAACACCATTCTTTGGGCCAAGAATCTATACATTTGTTCCCTACATCCCTTTCATGCTTTTGCCCTTTTGGACCAAACAATGACCAGATATGTCTTATTGAACATCATGCCAACTCAGCTGCCAAGTCATCTAATTATAATCACCTTTTCTTGAACCTCTAAACCATTTTAACATCAGGAATTGATATTGGCTCTGTTTTACAAGAGTTATGATCACATCTGTTACAAGAAAAAATGACTAATGTCATGTATGATTAGTGAACTTTATTCACTTTAATACAACTTTCCTCACTCAGGGGGGTAAATATGATAATTAAAGAAGGTTTAGTATTCCTCTATTAACGATTGTAATTTTAATTAGAAATGTCTCAATTAAAGCTGAGATTGCAACAGTTGCAAGAAAGCTAGATAAAGTAGAGAGTATTGGAGAATGTGAAGAATAGAAGCCTCTTGGAAAAATATAAATCCATGAACTTGCTTTATGCCAAACACTACTTTAGATTCTACAATTCCAATCTAAAAAAAACAAAAATGGCAGTCTTGGTTCCTTGTGCTTAATGAGTTTCTCTTTATGCTTTTCTTTGCTCTTATCTTTAATTTAGATTGTGCAAATTTCCCTCCATTCAAAATTCTTGGACCTTGTCAAGCATATCACTCTTTTCTTCTTTATTTTTCTTGCTTACCCATGTGGACCATCTTTTTTTCACTTTTCCCTTTTCCTTTTTCTTATTCTCAGATTCAGAATTTGTTCTTCTTCATCTTGCCCGTTGTTCTGTGTTGTCTCAATCCCATGAAAGAATTTGTTCCTCGCATACTAATAAGGTTCTTAAGGAACCTTGGAGCAATGATAAAATTATCTCGAAGAAACTAAAATGGTTACATTAGAATAAATTGTCTATGGTCCTTCGTTGGACCCTGTGAAAATACAATATGCTTTGTGCACCAGTTCCCTTCATATTATTAAGGTTCTCTCAATTCATTTATATAAACCAATTGTCAAATCCAACTTCAGAAAATACGACAATTATTTCATAAATACGATCAAGAGCTTCTGGAAATATTTAAAAGTATGACAGAACTTCGCTGTAACACTTCATATAAATAATTACACAATTAGGAAATCACAATATCTCAGAAATTGGCCTTCAACTGAGATTTTCTTTGACCACTTACAAAGATAATATTGCATATGTCTGTACCATTAAGACACCACCATTCGAATCTGATGTCCTTTAAACAATAGCAAGCCATTAAACATGGTAAATACTAAATGAAGCAGGAGGGGACGGTAAATTATATCGATAAGAATAAACAATGTACATGATGTGAAGATATGGTATCTCCGCATTCAAAGCAGATAAGTTAGTTGCTATGTTCTTTACATGTTCAAGCATTAATCAAATTTTGAAAAAATGGAAACAGTTACAGCCTCTGCATCACTCCAAATGGGGCAGGGCTATGATACAACTAATACATGAAAAGGGAAAAAAAAAGAGCCTATATCCTCTTAGCTTTGTGCAACTTACAGAAGTACAATGCCATTATCAGCAACTGATTTTTAACATGCCAGCTGCGCAAAGCCATTTATACTAGCTCCGAGGGAGGAGCTACAGCATGGCCAGTTGGTGTTGCAACATGGGTAGTTGGGTTTGCTGGTGTTGCTGAAGGTTCTGCTGCCTGTGCAGGTCCTGGTGCTATTGTTACATGCAAGCCCCTATGTTGCCCTGCCTGCAGCATGAAAGAAACTTCTGCAGCCGCTAGTGCTGCTGCCTCCTGTGTTGAAGAAAAGACGAAGAATAAACATCCGAAAAGTTAACAATCAACAGAAAATCAAAAAGCAACGAATAAGAAAACTACATGTTATACAAAAAAATTTAGTCAAGTCTGATTTGATGCATGAAAAAAGCAACTTTTGGTGCATGCCAAGATGAATAATAGATTTCAAAGTAGGAGGATCGAAGTATCTAATTTTTGGGTTGGTCTCAGACAAGGATTAATTTTTTTAATAAGATTTATATACTTAAGAGACTACATAAAAAGTAATAGACCACAATATATAGAAGATCATAAAATGGGATTTCCCAAATAGTACAAATTACATACAAAATAGGACAGAGAAAGTTACAGCAGTAGTTTCATTTTTTCACTTCTTCAAAGTTAAATTTATACGTACAAGCAAATTAGCAAGCCACAAATCCCCCAGACAGAGCAAGTAGTGACAATTTTAAGAGTTTAACGCGCCCTTATATATTCTACTTGGTTCTCATGATAAGATCACATAAGTTCCAACATGCTACTTAATTCACATTTACTTTAGTGCGCATAAAGTGCTGACATCTATCAGCAGAACCTAAAATCTCACAACTGAAAGTGACAGAGGTGGGCACAATCACACTGGACATATAACCATATTATATATTGTGACCTGCATCATAATCAACATGAAAGCAAAAAGTGGGATGCTAAGTATAAACCAGAAAAATAGAGGTAAGACCATCAAACAAACTTTGAATTGTTTAGAAGTTGAGAAGGGTAACACTGACGACAAAATTATTGGGAAATGTAAAAAGCACAAATAGGGTATTTCACCCCCATACAAGAGGAATTCTTCAGTGACCAGATGTTCTAGCCAAAAGTCTTACAACAAATATCCTGCATGAGGTATTTCATTCATGCAGGGTGAACATGATGTCTCCATGCTTTTGCAAGAACACCCTATATTGACTTATTAAACTATGACTAGGATAGAAGATCTTGAATGATTCTGAAGGAGAGTCCATCTGTGTTCCCATAAACTAGAGCAATGATCCAATTCCCATAATTTATTATATACATGTGCAAGGATGGAGCATTAGTCAACCATTATAACTAAAGAAAAAATCATCTTATCTGCACCCACAAGGATTTTGATTTTTGAAAAAAAGGCAAAGTTGTCATCAAATTAGCAAGTATGAAGATTGACGTGTTAATAGCCATTTACAGATTATGAAAAGCAATAGAAATCTATGTAAGGCTCTAACCTGTCTTTGCCTTCGACGCTGAATGATACTGATAGCCCAAGCGATGATGTAGCAAGGAAGAAGAAAACCAGCAGCGCGGAGTAAGAAAAGCTGTGTCAAAGAATCAACCAGATCAGTGACCCCACGCAATCTCATATATCATAGCCTCATCATATCAAACAACACATGGAGATGATTTCAGTGTGTGATTCACTTACCGAGAAAAAGGCAGAAATATCATCGTCATCCCCATCACCATTTCCGATGGTCACAGCATGCCTCAATAATAAAAGGGCCATTAACTGCAGGAACACAGAGCATTATTCTTTGTTTATCTAGAAACTGAGAAAAGCTCAAATTATAATATAAATACTTAAATAGATTGCACGGGCGAAAAGAAAAGGGAAATATTGAAAGGAATGTTTTCCCCTAGTTTCTCTGTTATTGCTATTGGGAAGAACTTTAAACAAGTTTAGACAATAAAGTGAAAGTCATTTATATAGACAAGGAAGGTAATATAAGAAGATCAGAGGAGAATAAAAGCATGAACTATAGCATGAGACCCTTCCTCTGCAAGGGGGGGAATAAGCACGATACCTTGCACAGCTCTATCTTTTACTATGCTGCAGTTTCAAGAACTTGCAGGGAAAACTATTGTAGCATGAGCATGAAAATATACACAAAATAGGGTAGGATGAGTTTTTTTCCCCGGTAATGGAAGGGCGCAATTGATATTATTTCCATTTTGAGCATTCATTTAGTATGACTCCTAAGAAAGGAAGATTCACATTTTCAAGAAGGGAGGGAGTGTCATAAATCAAAGATAGCTGTGTGCCCAAGAAAATTGTATCACCACTTCTCTCGATAAAATATACACTCTCAAGTTTCTTCCCAAGTCACCATTAGGTCACTACTTAAACATGAAAACTCATGTATCATATGGTCAAGGTTAAACCCCAGGTCCACACAGAAAGAGAATGTTGAATCTGCTGGTGCATTATCTTCCATAAGAAAAAATTAATAATGCATACCTCACATTACCACTAGGCTGCATTTAGCAAAATGATTTTAGTAACATAAAGGAAGAGCAGTTGCTTACAATTAAAGCAGCAGAACGGCAAAATGCAGCTCCACTAGCACTTGAATCAGCATATTCGTCATAGTCAGCCTCCAAGAGATGGCGCTCTGCAGCTGCCATTGCAAGAAGCCGGGGATCATGCAAGTCAAGCTGAGTACCAGCCACTGTCCAGCCCCCACTGCAAGGCAATCCATGTGGACGAATCCATCAGTGACAGAGAAGAGAAGACAGAAAAGGAAATTTTCAAGATAAAGATTGCAAGATGACATGCGATCATGTTGGATTGTTCTAAATAAAGACGTTAACAGCTAAGCTGGCACCAAAGCAAAGGTTACATCAGATTATAAATCAAAATTTCAGCAGCAAGAGCCTATATATTTAGTGTTACAACTGACCTGCCAAAAAATATAATAAGTTCAACATGTTTCAAGTACATCCAAAATAAGGGGGAAAAGGTCTTTATGGCCAGTTCAGTTTGTCATATACTGTTTTTGTTGGGCCAAGAAAAATAATTTCATGTCAATGATGCTGAATTTTCACTTTTTTTGAGATGGTAACATATTCCTGCGTATATATAGACATCAGCACAAAACTTGTACTGGTAACCAAAGTGTTGTGACTACATCAGATCACCAAAAAAGAAAAGGCAAACAAAAACCTTGCTCGTCTTACAAGCAGCCTAACACACCTATAATTGCCTTGGGATCATCTAATATTCAGATTTGCACCAAAAACTAAAAAGATGAATACAATTTCTCTTAATCTTCTACAAATTGCTACATGTACAACACACCAGTGAGGTCCCACAAATGGTGTCTAGGGAGGGTAGAGCGTGCGTAGACCTTACCACAACCTCATGAAGATGGTATTTAGCTAGAAACATATGCCAATACAATACTTGATATCAAAGAACAAAAGTGGACTGGGATTGGAATCATCACTATATATTGAACACATTGGTAATGCAGAGTTCACAGTCATACACCATGGATAAGGATTTGACTCTGCATTGTCAAGCATACAATTAAATTCCTTTTTTTCCTGAAAGCATGAAGTACAGTTGAGCTTGTTAATGACTTCTTGAGTTGCACAGTACACTGACCTATTCTTGCGTTCATGAACAAAACACAGGTTCACTTACAAATTAGTTCAGAGAGAAATAGATTATTTGAGGCCCATAAAAAAGCGGATCAATCATAAAGAATATACACATAATCAAGTCAAAGAGAAAGGTGTGAAGACAGTAAGATCGTCCATTCCACGGTCTATTTCCTCTCTTTTCATTTCTTTTCTTTTTTGGGATATTGGGGGCAGTGTCAAGAGTGTAGAAAAGATATAGATAAAAACATCCTTGGAAAAGTAAACACCAAAATCAGAATATTAATATATTTGTTCCATGGATTGTGGAAATGCTACGATAAATATATCAAATTACTGTGCACAAAGACGATAATCATGATTTCAACCAACCTCATGTCAATCGCAATATCTTCAGAGAGAGAAGGCGGTGGTGGAGCCGTATAGCCAGGTTGGTAAGGCTGCATGTTATAGAGTTTTCAAGTCAATATATAACTTTTTAATTAAATAGGTGAACCTTAACTAGAAAATCCTTGAGCAAGTATTCATTAACATATTCTAAAGCCCCAATTACTTATATTCCTGAAGGGAAAAATGCATCAATTAATTACTGCATAAGGTGAGTTATCACTCTCCAAATCAAATAAACTCTGTGCCTATGCAAAACTGTTGAAATTTGCTTTTAATTACCGCACTAGTTTTAGCAAAATAAATTATTTAGTTTAAGATAATTTTGAATTTTAGTTAGGTTGTTTAGTTGTTGAGATATTTTAGGTTGTTTTTAAATTTTAAATTATGCAGATTTT
>JBCEWC010008229.1:0-20268 GCA_038996855.1 Solanum aculeatissimum | reverse complement strand
CCCAATTTACTTCTCATTTTTGGAGGTCCTTTCAAAAGGGACTTGGTACTAAGGTCAAATTGAGCACCGCATTCCATTCTTAAACCGATGGGCAAGCCGAGAGGACAATTCAAACCTTGGAGGATATGTTAAGGGCTTGTGTGTTGGAACTTAAGAGAAATTGGGATGATCATCTACCTCTTATTGAATTTTCTTACAATAATAGTTTCCATGCTAGCATCGGTATGATTTTGAGGCTCTGTATGGTAGGAGATGTAGGTCTCTGGTTGGTTGGTTCGAAATAGGTGAGGCGGTCTTGCTAGGCCTGGATTTGGTTGTTGAGGCTATTGAAAAGGTGAAGTTGATTCGAGAAAGGTTGAAGACGGCCCAAAGTCACCAAAAGTCTTATTCGGATGTTAGATAGAGGGACCTTGAATTTCATGTTGGTGATTGGGTGTATGTGAAGGTGTCCCCCATGAAGGGTATAATGCGGTTTGGCAAAAAAGGGAAAGTTGAGCCCAAGGTACGTCGGACCTTATGAGATTGTAGAACGGGTTAGTAATGTAGCATATAGGTTGGATTTGATTTTGGACATAAGCTTCATTCATCCAGTCTTCCATGTATCTATGTTGAGGGAGTTGGTTGGTGACCCTAAGGCCATTGCACCTTTGGAGGGTGTGACGATTGAAGAAAACTTGACTTATGAAGAGGTGCCGGTTGAGATTTTTGGTAGACAAGTGAAGTGGCTTCGCAATAAGGAGGTAGCTTCGGTCAAGGTACTTTGGAGGAATCAAGATGTGGAGAGCGCAATGTGGGAAGTGGAGTTGGACATGATGGAGTGATATCCTTACCTCTTCTAATCTACTCAAGCCTAAGGTACTAGGTTCTATCCTTTATTTGTCTTAATTCTTTGTTTCTTGAGTTTCATGACATTGCGTGCATTCATGAGCACGAAAATGATTTGAATGACGTTTTGACATGATGTTTTGAAAGACTTTTGATATGATGCACGATCTCTTGAGTTATGGTTAGAATGTCTCTTGTTTTGTGATTGATGTCCTCAAGTCGAAGTCTTAGCTCATTCGAGGACGAATGTTCCCAAGGGGGAGATGATGTAACGACTCGAAAATTCTCAAAACTTCTTATGGTTGATCTTGTATGATTTTATACTGGTTATGATTGAATTTTGGTAGCCATGGGTTGAGTTTAAGTGGCCGAATGCAAAATGGATCTTTTGGTGGTCTAGAGAGGCCGTTTGAGCAGTGTACTTTGAGGAATCATAACTTTTGGTACGGGATGAACTATGTGGGTTACTATATATCAAATTGAATCTCTTTGAGTTATCTTCCGAACTCAACTAGTTTCACTTAACTCGTAGTTCTCATGAGGAAGTTATGGCCAAAATAGGAAGACTGCCCGTAATTCAGAAGACGCTGGAAATAGGCTTTGAAAATAGTCCATGGACAGGTCCACGGACCGTGTGAAGGTCCACGGTCTATGTGGGGGTCCGTATGAGGGTCCAGTAGGTTCAGGGTGGTCAGGGTCCAAACCATAGACCAAGTGAAGTCCCACGGACCACCCCACGGTCTGTGAGACTCCAAATGGTCCATTTGAGGGTTACGTGGGGTGAGGCAGTCGCTTCGCCAAGGTGTGGCATTGGTTTTGGACAAGTTTGGCTCCACGGACAAGTACACGGTTCGTGTGAAGCCACACGGTCCATGACACCCTTCCGTGAAGTGATCCAAAAAGTCCCCGAGAGTTCAAGACGAAGACGAAACCACGGCAAGGCTCACGGTCTAGTACACAGTGCCCTAAAGCCAACCATGTGACACTGTGTTAGAGTTGATTGTCCATTTCATTAATGGTTAATCATCAGATTGATCCACCATCAGAAGTCTCATAGTTATAGGTAAAGGAGTTCCTAAACTAACTTTCTTAAATATTGCAAGGGGCAACATGTTGATACTAGCTCCAAGATCACTCAATGTTCTAGAAAATTGGTACACACCAATAGTGCATGGGATAGTGAATGCATTGGGGTCATCTTTTTTAGCCACCATATTTTTGGACATCATCGCACTACAATAATGGGAGAATTTAGTAGTCTCAAACTTGAGGTTTTACTTTTTGGTAACTAACTCCTTCATAAATTTTGCATAATTCAGCATCTCCAACAATGCATTCATTAAAGGAATATTGATTTCCAGATTCTTGAACATAGATAAGAGTTTCTAGAATTTTGCATCCTCATTAACCTTCTTCAACCTTAGTGGAAACAGTGGGTTGATTTTCATATTTAGAGCTTTTATCTTTGGAACATCAGGAGGACTACTTTTGGAATCCTCCCCGTTTTTATTAGAACAATCATTCTTTGGATTGACAAGAATAGGAGTAGCATCTTATTGCACCTCTCAAACATTAATTACATCATTTACAACTGGACCCTTAGCTTTATCACCCAGCACCACATCAACAATAGCGGGCGCATCCCCAACTACCTTGCCACTCCTTGTGGTTATAACCATGCATTTAGGAGTGTCATTCTTTAGATTCACCACTGTATCACTAGGCAAACACCCTTTTTTAATGTGGATTCAAGTGGGCAGAAATATTACTCAATTGAGTCTCTAATTTCTTGATGGAAGCAGAATGAGAAGTCACAATTTGATTCAAGGCCGAAAAATTGGACTTCATTTCTTTCATCACCTTGTAGATCCCTTAAACTTTATTGATGATTCTAGCAAGCATATCCGTAATTCGATAATTTTTCGGATGAGCAATGGGGTCTTTTGGCTTTATGAAGTCATGAAGTGGAATATATTTCTCTCAATCAAACTCACGATGTCACGACACAAGCCTAGGGCGTAGGTGTGATATGGCGAATGGGGAACCCAAGGGTACGCCAAACAAAACTCATAGTGTACATAAGCACATCCTTGCTTGCATAAACATAAATCATGTATAAAATGATTTAATCTAAAAGAAATTTGGGCTTTGGAGTTATGTTATGGGGATAGAGGGGGAAAGGAATTTCCATCATCCAATCACAACAAAGTCTAAGGGAAGGATTAATAGGACTCAAGCTATGGGGAAGTAGAAACTTAGAAAGATCATCACTTCCCATCGACATCAAAAACATCAAGCAACATCATATAAGGTGTAGATAATAAAGGATAAGTATCCATGGAAGCTTAAAATCACATAGAGCGTACATAGCATAATTATCCAAAAACACCTCTAAACAAGAGTAGGACGGGGTCCAAGACATGTTCCGGGTTCAACCTCAAAATAAAAAGTAAAGTAGAAATGTCTCAACATAATAATATAGATATAAAATGGTTATTTCCCTCAAACTATAAGACTCACCATAACACAATATCTTCACGAACAGAACTAGCCACGATGAAATGGATGGGGAAGTGCTCTGGTCCCTAGATGGTTAGATCATGTAGGAAAAAGTATGTGTTGGTACTTTGAATTCACTAGTATATTGGATGCAATGTAACAATAGATCATAAGCTACATGGTCAAAAAATCATAATCATATATAATAGAAACAAGCTCAATATGACATGCATGAGTAGTGCTTTGTAATGACCTGGTTGTCATTTTTTTCCATATCTTTGAAAATTACATTTTTACCCTTTCATAAATTTTCTATTTTGATCTATCTGTATTGTTGGAACTAAATCCTGAGTTTTTAAAATGAAAAATATGAGTTTTGCATTTTTGAAAGCTTAAGTTGTTGAAAAAGTAAGTTTTTGTATCATTTTGAGTTTTGAGTGTTAAATTGAAGATCCATCAATTTCATTAGCTCCAAAATGTTAAAATTGGTCTATGATAATTTACAAAACTAAATTCAGAGTTAAAATGATATTTTTAAGCCAAAAGTTGTGTTTTGAGTTATTTTCGGAACCAAAGTTTGACTTTAGTCGATATTTGGAGTTTGAAAGCTTTGACCGAAATGTCAATAGTTTCAAGAGTTCTGGATGGTGAAACTAACTTTACAAATATCCTTGTCATATTTTGTGGAGTTGTCGAGGGTAATTTTGGTATTTTGAGTTTTAAACTAGTTTAATCAAGTTGCATCAGTAAATGTGGCGAGGTGGCCTTGAGACCAATTTCTCATGTTTCTGTTGAGTCCGAATGATTGTTTCTAGTATGGGTACATTTTTTTTGTAAAATTCTAATTTAGGATGAGTTTTGAAAGCCTATTTTGAGTTTTAGTTGTTGGCTGATTTTGCGGGTGCAAGGATTGTTGATGCATCACCCCCCTCTCTGCATTCGCACCAAGGACACCATGTTCGCGAGGGTTAGTGAATTTAACCCTCCATGTTCGCGGGCCATGTTCTGCATTCGCAAAGCATAGAGGTCCTCAACCCTCTGCAATCATGGGTCCCACCCTGCGTTCACGGAGTGTATTTTTCCTAAACAATTTTTAACCTCGCGAATCGCCATTTTTAATCCATTTTTTAACATTCAAAGCATTCGGGGTGATTTTTAAGGGATATTTCCAAAGAAATACTTTGGGTAAGTGGTTCTAACACTATTTTAACAATTTTTCACAAGTTTTATCTTGATTTTGTCTTGAATTCTTCATGATTTTGAATGTCCGAAATTGGAGATTTTTATACTATGATTTCAACACTTTAAATGTTGATTTCTCATTCATTCTAAACCTTTTAGTGTTAGTTTCACCCATAAACTCTATTTTTCATGTAGAACTTGATTATAAAGTTAATTTTCAGATTTGGGAACTTCAAATTTTATCCCTAATTTTGATCATTTATCCCCTAAGCCTAATTCATTTCAATATGGATATCAAAATGCATCTCTTGATATGTAGTATCCAATTATGATAGTGATTGAGAAATTTGGGGGTCCTTAGGAGGCTTAAGTTGATTAAAAGCTTGTTCGAGTGTGGTTTTGGCATTGAGGTAGGGGCGGCAAATCTTTTTGGGAATGGATTTGAGTTATTGATCATATTTATGTGGTAATTGTGAGATCTAGAATGAATCATAATTAAATGGATTGATGTTTGAATATTGATGGAAATATGATCCTAATTAGATCGAATTTGAGTAAATTGTTATCCTATTGGTAAACTGAGATGAAATCTTGTGAAATGATCTAATTTTGGACATTAATGTGATAATATGGGACTTGTGGTACTAGTTGGATGATTTGTGGTAAATTGATGGCTTTTGAGATGCTTTTGAGGATGATATATCTATTTTGGGATGAGTGAGGTTTGGTATTGTTAGTGTACTTGACTATTGATATAAATATATTGATCGGGGACTTGTTGATGGTATTGTGGTACAAATTGATACACTTGACCTAGCCTTTGCAATGTTATGGCTATTTTTCTTGTTTACCACCACTTATGTTGCTAGTCCTCACACATTTGAATTGTTGCATAAGTATTAACCCATCTTATGATAAATAGTTGCATTAGTATGCACTTAGCTTGTACTTAAATTGTGTAATTGGTATGCACATGGCTTACTTAAATTGTTGCACTGGTATGCACACCGCTCATATTGCATTGTATCACCTAAGATATTATGACACTTTAGACATTATAGTATGAGGCCTATGAAACCTCGAGATACTCTAACGTTTAGCATGTGATGCCTTCAGATATTTGAGTATATGTCCTGCAATGCCCTCAACAGTAGCTTTGGCTCGATAGATGTGTACACCGTCCTTGCGATAGTCATGATTTCACTTCATATATGGATTACGACGCCCTTACATTAATACATATTATATGCATTGTATTATTGATTGCATTTACCATATTTATCTTTGTTGCTTGCATATATATATATTGTGTACTAACCTTGTGATGCAGGTGATAGTTTTCTTCATTATTACATATTTGTTTGATTTCTCTTACTCAGATGGTTGAACCTACTGGGTATATTTCGGCGCACTCGCCCCTACTTTGTTTCCTCCATGCAGATCGAGCACAGGGACCTGCACAGGGTAGTTGATTTACTGTAGTTGAGCTTTCCTATATCCATCCAGATCTAACCGGTGAAGCTTAGACTTCGAGTTATCGCGCATCTTTGGGATTTTTTTTATTGCTTCACTTCAGACTTTGTATCAGATATTATGAGACAAATTTGTACTCTTCCACACTATTTAGATGTTCTTGTACTTATGACTCTAGATTTTGGGATTGTTATGTACTGTTGTGATAGTTTCTTCTTTATTTCATTCTTATTTAGTGGTGATCCGATTTTTGTTCATGACATGCTTTGATGAAAACATGTATGAAAGATAAAACATAACTTCATGACATATGATAGTATGTGGGAGATATAGTAACCGACATATAGAACCATGCGAGCTACTACATGGAATCCAATGAACTTCTTCTATTAGGAGAAGGGGAATCTATTTGCAAAGGTAGAACTCCATTAAAATGCACATGCATCTTTAGTGAAAAAAATGGCCTACGTGGATCCACTAGCCTAGCCTACAAGGTCTCCTATTGTGGCACATAGTTAATGTTACAAGGGGTTGCTACTAGGGTTCCACTACCAAACCCCATCTCAATGCCTTATTCGGTGCTAAGTCATTCTCACGGAATACATTTGAAAACATATGCATAATCTTATTCATTCACAAACTTGTAAACATAGCATCGTCATATAAAGAGTAGCTCATCTAAACTTAATATCCATTATGTGAGCATTATCCTTATCACAATGGGATCTATCTTTTGGTGATAATTTTCCTTATCACTATCTTTAACTTTCATAATAAGGATTCATAACTTCAAAATTTTATAATATATAAATTGAATCCTTGTCTTTTGAAAATGATACCTCTTTATAAAACTCGATATGAAGATTGGGTGGGTCTAATGCATGTAGGCCTTAAATTATGTAACTCAAGAGGACTATGCATCAATGTAGTGAAAATCATAAATTTAAATCATTCTCAACAACCCACCACAATCATTCATATCATCTTTCAGACTTAGATAGGAAAACATAAAATTCATCTCATAAACTCATAACCTTTATAGTATCTCATAGTTTCATAGCATCCATAGCTTTGAACATCATATAATAGCTCTTAATAGAAAACCCTTGAAAGGAAAATCATTTAATTCAACCCAATAGGTGATAATTCTCAACATATCTTATGCACAATAGAGATGAATAAGAGATGCCCAAAAGAAATTATCCATAAATTTTAGAGAAATTAGTAGAAAGAGCTTTGGGGCTCCATGGGTGGAAGAACACATGGTTAAAAGACCCACATACCTTATGATCTTGAAAAGTCATGAAGAAAACTTGAAGAAACTTGAGAAAACACTTTGAGCCTTGACCTTTAATGGGATAACTTAAAACCCTAAGAGCTTGGAAGAGTTTTGTAGGAGGAATAATGGGAAGTTTTGAGAGGATTTTGAGAGAGTTTGAAACAGATTTAGAGCTAAAA
Source organism: Solanum aculeatissimum (assembly GCA_038996855.1). NCBI lineage: Eukaryota > Viridiplantae > Streptophyta > Magnoliopsida > Solanales > Solanaceae > Solanum > Solanum aculeatissimum. Next base: position 12,831 of record JBCEWC010008229.1, on the reverse strand, counting down.
ATGAGAGAATTTCCGGGGATTTATGCATATCAGGGTGTTGGGATATGTCCTGATTTCCCTCACATAAATCTAGAAATATTTAGAAAAATTTACACATGGAGGGAACAAGTGGGCGATGCGGACTTGCTCCTGCTAGGGTCATTTTTGCAAAGTGGGCGACGCGGACTTGCTCCCGCTTGGGTCATTTTTGCACGAAGTTAAATTTTCCCCTATTTTGGCCTACTAGTGGGTTTAGGCCACTTTTGTACTATCCTAGAACATCTATACGACGTGGATTCATTATACACTTTTCTAGTTAAGGCAAAATCAATCAAAAATTATTTTTTGATATGGTTTCCCTAAAAATCGATAGAGGCCTTTTTGCTACACAATTATCTACTTGAAAATGAATACAAACTTGAATTTGCCAAAAAACATACAAAAATTTTGATATTCATGAAATATACCAGAAGGACATTCTGAGCCGCTTGGAAGGTGTTACAATATCTCCTACTTAGGAACATTTGTCCTAAAATATGATGGAAACACTCTTAAGAGGAGTAACAAGACAAACTTCATCCCCATAATAAATGCAAAAATGACCCTTGATGCACTTGCCTTTGACCAGAATTTACCGTGACCACCAACCTTTTGGTGGGGGAATCCACCACCATTCATCCTAGCTCTCTTGGACTCATTTGACCTCTTTCTCAATTTCTCATCCTTAATTTGTTCTGCATAGGTCATTAGGCGGGAGATGTCCATTACTTTAATAAGTACAACTGTCTTGAATTTTTTGGAGACCAATTCTGAGACACCGGACATTAATTTTGTCATCCTAGTCCTTGGATCTACTACCATAAATAGGGCATATTTGGAGTGTTTTGTGAATTTGAGTGAATACTCTCTCACACTCATGTGTCCTTGCTTGAGGTTTATGAACTTTGTACCTTGGCTTCCCTAATCTCCAATGGATAAAACCTATAATAAATGTCGCCTTGCACTCTTCCTATCAAATTTGGCCTACTTCCACACCTCTTTCCTCAACCCATTGGTCATACCAAACCTTCACTACCCCTTTCAATTGGTACGCCATAACTTCAGACTTTTCTTTCGACGACACACCCATGATGGCCACAATTCTATAAGCCTCGTCAAGAAACTCTACCAGGTCCTCATAAACTTTTAATCCATGAAACTCTGGTGGGTTCATTCTAAAAATATCCTAAACTTTTGTTGCCGGTGTAGGTGCTTGGGGAGGAATTGCAACCTCCCTAATTGCTTGACTTGGGCCAGCATGTTGAAGGCAGTGTTAAACTCTACATGAGTGATACCCTCTTCTTGTTTCATGGGAGAGGCTTGATCTTTGGCCACATCCCTTGGCAAAGGTGATCTTCTTGGTGAAATTATCTAGAAACGACTAAGAGTGCATCATGCGTTAGAGGAATAACATTAGTTACTTTTAATAATGGCACGACGTGAATCAAAAAGAAATGAGTCATTTCTTGAAATGCCTCACAACCTCCTATTTATAGTTATGGCGTGCTTCACAACCATGAACAAGACTCTACTCAACACGGTGTGTTGGATATTTTAGGACCATTTACAAACCTAGTGCTCTAATACCAGCCTTGTCACGATCCGAGTCTTAGGCAAAGGTGCAACATAGTGAATGGGACCCGAGGATACCCTAAACAAGCCTCATAGTGTACATAAGAACATACTTGGTTGCATAAACATCAAGAAAGCATCAAACAATTAAATCAAAGGGAAATTGAGGCTTTGAACTCAAGCTATGCGGATAGAAGGGGAAAGAAATTTCCATCATCCAATCACAACAAAGTGTAAGGGGAGGGTTAATAGGACACAAACTAAGGGGAAGTAGGGACTTAGAAAGATCACCACTTTCCATCAACATCAAGAAACATCCTATAATGGATAGGGACTAAAGGATAAGTATCTATAGAAGCTTAGACATCACATAAAGCATACATAGCCTAAGTATCGAGCAACTCCTCTAAACATGAGTAGGGCGGGGGCCAAGACATGTCCCCGTCTCACCCTAAAACAAGAAGTAAAGTAGAAATGTCTCAACATAATTTTCTAGATAAAAAATGGGTGTTGCCCTCGAAATAGAGGACTCCCCACAACACAATATCTTCACGAACTAAACTAGCCATGATGAGGTGGATGGAAAAGTGCTCTAATGCCTAATTGGTCATATGTGTTAGTACTTTAAATGTACTAGTTTGTGGGGAGCAATGCAACAATAAATCATAATCTACATAGTCAAGATGCATAATCACACACAATAGTAACAAGCTCAATATGACATACATGAGTAATGTTTTGATGAAAATGTATATGAAAGACAAAACATAACTTCATGACATATTATAGTATGTTGGAGGAGACCGTAAATGACATATAATACCATGTGAGGTACTACATAGAATCCAATGAACTCCTTCTATTAAGAGAAGGGGAATCTACTTGACAAGGTAGAACTCCATTAACTTGCACATGCATCTTTAGTGAATAAAATGACCTATATGGATCCGTTAGCCTAGCCTACAAGGGCTCCTATTATGGCACATAGTTAATGAGAAAAAGGATTGCTACTAGGGTTCCCTTACCGAACACCACCTCAATGTACCATTCAATGCTAAGTCATGGAGCTTTGTAAAACCCCAATCTAGTATTCATATTTGATGGGAGAATTGTATTTTCATTTTCAATAAAAAAGGTAACTAACTGGATAATTCATTATCATTATACTTAGTTATAAAGTTGAACATTTGTTTAGTCAATTTTCATTAGTATGAATTTAGGAATAATGAAAAGTCATTTCAAGAATCACCGAATATTTCTATTTTCCATTATACCAACCAAATTGATTTTAAATGTTAGAAATCAACAAAAGAAAAAGTAAGTGGACTTGACTTATTGAATCATGACTATATCCGCTATTCCGATATAAAAATTTGATACGAAATACATTTGAAAAAAAATGCATAATCGTATTCATTCATAAACTTGTAAACATAGCATCATCATATAAAGAGTAACTCATCTAAACTTAAGATCCATCATGTGAGAATTGTCCTTGTCACAATAGGATCTATCTTTTGGTGAGAAGTTTTCTTATCAACATCTTTAACTTTCATAAGAGGGATTCATAACTTCATAACATTCATAAACTTTCATAACATGTAAATTGAACCATTATCTTTTGGAAATACCTCTTTAGGAAACTCGATATGAAGATTAGGTGGGTCCAAATAATTTCACCTAACAAGCATGATTCAAACAAATTGACACATATCACGAGCTACTACAACAACTTGGCACTAATGATATCAACCACATGCTTGACCCACTACGTACACACAATCAATTTCATCAAGAATCATAAAAATCAACAACCCATGATATAGTCATGCACTAAAGCTCAAGGGTTTCTATCTAACATCCCAATCAATAAAAAACAACAATTTGCACATAATCATCACACCATACATTGACCAACATGGTTAAACAACCAATTACAATCAATACCAAGCCCAACATTGCATAAAATTTAAAAAGGGTCGAAAAACATACTGAAATAGCTAGTGAGAGACAATGAGGATGACTAGAATGATTAATTAATAAAGTTGAGGCTCAACTCCTGATGAAAATTGAAAAATACTAGAGTGAAAAGTTCCCAATGTATGAAAAGGTGGAAGTGAAAAGTGAAAAGATATTACTTCAACAGAGGGAAAGGTTGATCAGGCTGTGCAATTCGATTGTGCCAACTTACACCACTGAAAGCATTCGGTGATCTGTCAAATATTTCATTTGACCACTTTTTTCCTATAGAACATAGGCCTCTTATGCAACACCAAAATATGGTGAAACTATTTATCGGTGAATTGATTCGTCGATTCACAGAATGCCCACTTTGATCGCCAAATTTTAAATAAATCCCAGGGTTAAAAGTTGATCCAAAAGGCTGTCAAATTTGAGATTGATAAGACAATTTGATGATCCACCAAATGTCTACCCGACATCACCTTTTTTCCAATCCTAAAAAATTCACATTCGCATACCTGTATACTCAACACAGGTTATTCAAAATTACTAAAATCTTGGGTTGCCTCCCAAGAAGCACCTTATTTAAAATCGTGGCATGACTTGACAAATTTTTTTACACCTTATTTAAGTATGTCACTTCAACAAACTTCACTTCCAATGGTTCCCCAAAATATTTCTTCAAGTGTTGCCCATTTACCTTGAAGGTTTTCCCTTTTTCATTTTCTACTACTGGCCCCATTTCCCCCACACTATTGAAAGTCTAAATGGACCACACTACCTTAACTTTAATTTTCCCAGGAATAGTAAACTTGAGTTATATAGCAATACCGGATCACCTACTCGGAACTCACATTGGAAAATCTTCATGTCATGCCACCTTTTCATCTTTCCTTTGTAGATTGTAGCATTCTCATAGACACCCAATCTAAACTCCTCTATTTGGTCAAATTGAGAGAATCGAACATTAGATGCATCATTCCAATCAAGGTTCAATTTCTTCAAGGCCCATAATACCTAATGGTCTAGCTCAATAGGCAAATGACAAGACTTACCAAGGATACGTTTATACTATGATAGGCCAATTATGGTTTTTGAATCCAGTATGGTAGGCTCATAAAGCATCGTCAAGTTTCCTAGACCAAATTATTCTATTGACATTCACTATTTTGGCAAGAATGTTCTTAATATACCAATTTGATTCTTCCACCTTCTCAATAGATTGGGGATGATAGGATGTTTCCATCCTTCCCTTGATTCCATATTTTCTAAGTAACGATGCAAACACCCTATTGCAAAAGTGAGATCCCCCTTCACGAATGATTGCTCTCAGTGTCCCAAATCTAGCCAAGATATTTTTCTTCAAGAAGTTAATCATTCTCTTTCCATCACTAGTACATAACGCCACTTCTTTGACCTAATTTGATACATAGCAAACTACTACTAAAATATATTGGTTCCCAAATGAGCTCAAAAATGAACCCATAGAGTCTAAGCCCCACACATCAAACAACTTAACTTCAAGAATAGGAAACAAGAAAAATTCATATTTTCGAGAAATGTTACCTTGCATTTGGCATTGTGGACACCCCTTGACAAAGGTGTTTACATTATGATACAACCCTATTCACTTTGACATACTTTTATCAATGTTCGAATACCTCCATGGTTACAACTAGCCGGAGGTATGGCATGCATCTAGAATATCATTCATCAACACCTCTGAAACACACCTTCTCACCATGATGTCAACACATTCTCTAAACAAGAAAGGTTCATCCCATAAATATCTTTTCATATCAAACAAGAAGCACTTCTTTTGATTGTGTCTCAACCCATCCAACAATATTCCATACACAAGATAATTTTCATAATTGGCATACCAAGGCACTTGACATTGTGAAATAGCCATCAAGGTCTCATTAAGAAATGAATCATTAATTTCAATGCCTTCCTCATCAACTACAATAGATTCAAGACGAGAAAGATGATCAAACACTTGGTTTTCACAACCCTTTCGGTCTTTCACCTCAAAGCCAAATTCTTGGAGTAATAGAATCCCCTGAATCAACCTTGGCTTAGATTCTTTCTTACCCATCAAATATCTCAAGGTTGCATGATCAATGTGTACCACAATTTTGGACCCAAGAAGATATGCCCAAAACCTTTTGAATGCATAAACAATCACAAGAATCTCTTGTTCCATTATGATGTAATTTTTCTGGGCCATATTCAATGTCTTGGATGCATAATAAAATAGATTAAATAATTTATCTTTCCTTTGACCGCGTACCGCATCCAAAGCACACCCATTAGCATTACACATGAACTTAAATGGGAAATTCCAATAAGGAGAAACAATAATTGGAGTTGTCACAAGCCTCTCTTTCAACTCATTAAAGGCTTTCAAACATGCATCATTAAAATAAATAGGAAAATCTTTCTCAAGAAGCTTGCACAATGAATTAGCTATTTTTCTGAAATATTTTATGAATCTTCTAGAGAAACTCATGTGCCTAAGAAAACTCCTCACCCTCTTAACTAAAATGGGATGATGATGTTCAGTAATAACATCCACTCTTTATTGGTCCACTTGCTAACCACTCCTTGAACGTTTGTGCTAAAAAACAATTCCTTCCTTCACTATGAAATGACATTTTTTCCAATTCAAAACAAAATTAGTCTCCATGCATACTCTTTCAAATTGAATTAGACAACCTTCAAAAGTATCACCAACCACCAAATGATCATCCATGAATACTTCCATTGAATCTTTAATCATATCGGCAAAAATAGATAATATACATCTTTAGAAAAAACCGAGTTCATTACATAACCCAAATGACATTCTTTAGAAAGAAAATGTGTCGTATGGACAGGTGAAAATGGTTTTCTCTTAATATTCAGGAGCAATTGAGATTTGGTTGTACCTAGAATATCTATCAAAGAAGCAATACCAACCACTACCGAAATGTTGATCCTATAATTAATCCATGAATGGCATAGGAAAGTGATCGTTCTAAGTCCATGAATTCAAATATCGATAATCCATGCAAATTCACCACCCCATCACTGGTCTTGTAGAAATAAGTTGCTCTTTTTCTTTCTTCTGCATAGTCACACCCCCTTTCTTTGGGACACATTTCATCGAACTCACCCACCTACTATTTGAAATGGGATAAACAACACTAGTATCCAACCACTTGATTATTTCCTTCTTTATAACCTCTTGCATGGGTGGATTAAGTCATATTTGATTCTTGATAATAGGCTTTCAATCTTTGATCAAATTAATTTTATGAGAGCAAATCCCCAGAAGGATTCTAATGATATCCACTATTATCCACCAGATTGTTTTGATGAACTTTGTCAAGACACTTACTAGTGCCACCACTTTGTGGTCTAACAAATCACCGATAGAATTTCACCACAACAAATGAACAGATATTTCAAATGAGACAAAAATATCTTAAGCTCAATTTTTGGAGGCTCTTCAATTGAGGGGTTTGCCGGTGGTGTTTCCATATTCTTCAAATTAATATCTAGGTTCTTTGGATTTTTAGAATAAGAACATGCTCCATTCCCATCAAGGACTGCCACCACCTCATCATAATCAATAATAGAATCACTCTCAAAATTAAATAACATAACAGCAAGAAATTTACTAAGGCTCATCGGTTCCTCAACATTATCGACCACATCTTCCACCACATCAATATTAGAAAAAACCTTCCACTCTTTTACTTGCTTCATGGATTTAAAAACATTAAATGTGACTTCCTTATCATAAACTCAAAACTTTGACTTTCCACATTCAACATCAACCAAAGGTCTTCCAGTGGCTAGAAAAGGCCTTCCCAAAAAAATTGAAATCTCAATATCAAACACATAATAAAGTATGACAAAGTCGGCCGAAAAGATAAACTTTTCCACATTCGTGAGGACATCATACAAAATACCAACAGGCTTCTTAATAGATTGATCCACCATCAAGAGTCTCACAGTTGTTGGTGAAGGAGTTCCCAAACCAACATGCTTGAATATTACAAGGGGCATCAAGTTGATATTAGCTCTAAGATCGCTCAATGTCCTAGAAAATTGGTAAACACCAATAGTGCAAGGGATAGTGAATGTATCAGGGTCATATTTATTAGCCACCATATTGCCTGACATCCCTGTACTACAATGATTGGAGAATTCATAGTCTCAAACTCAAGGTTTTACTTTTTGGTAACTAACTACATAAATTTTGTATAAATCGACATCTCCAAAAATGCATCCACCAAAGGAATATTGATTGCCAAATTTGTGAACAAAGATAAGAGTTTCAAGAATTTTGCATCCTCATTACCCTTTTTCAACCTTTGTAGAAACAGTGGGTTGATTTTTAGATTTTAAGCTTTTAACTTTGGAACATTGAGAGAATTACTTTTGGAACCCTTCCCCTTTTCATGAGCACAATCACTCCTGGGATTTCCAAGAGTATAAGTAGCATCTTGTTGCACCTCTTCAACATATTCAACATTAATTGCATCATCAACAATCAGAGCCTTATCTTTATCATCCATAGCCACATCAACAATAGGGGCACATCTCCAACTACCTTGCCACTCCTAGAGTTTAGAGCAATGTATTGAAGAGAGTCATTCTTCGAACACCACTGTATCACTAGAAAAACCCCATTTTAGAACAAAGATTCAAGGGGAAAAATATTACTGAATTGAGTCTCCAATTTCTTTATTGAAGTAGAATGAGAAGTCATAATTTGATTCAAGGCCGAAAAATCGAGCTTCATTTCTTTCATCACCTAGTCAGTCCCTTAAACCATGTTGAGGATTCTAGCAAGCATATCATAAGTTCGGGTATTTCTCGGATGAGAAATGGGGTCTTTTGGCTTGAACCGATCATAAGGTGGAACATACTTTCCTAATCAAACTCATTATGTCACGACCTGAGCCTAAGGTCTAGGTGCAACATGGAAAATAGGAAACTCAAGGGTATCCCAAACAAGCCTCATAATGCATATAAACACGTCCTTAGTTGAGTACATGTAAATCATGCATCAAATAATATGATCTAAGGGAAATCGAGGCTTTGGACTCAAGCTATGGGGATAGAAAGGGAAAGAAATTTCCATCATCCAATCACAACAAAGTCTAAGGGGAGGGTTAATAGGACTCAAGCTATGGAAAAGTAGGGACTTAGGAAGATCATCACTTGCCATCAACATCAAGCCACATCATATAAGGGATAGAAACTAAAGGATAAGTATTCGTAGAAGCATAGACATCACATAGAGCATACATAGCATAAGTATCCAACAACACCTCTATATAAGATTAGGACGAGAGCCAAGACATATCCGGGCTTACCCTCAAAATAAGAAGTAAAGTAGAAATGTCTCAACATAATAATCTAGATAGAAAATGGGCATTGCCCTCGAACTAGAGGACTCACCAAAACACATATCTTTATGAACCAAATTAGCCACGAGGAGGTGGATGGAGAAGTTCTCCAATTAATACATGATTAGATTATATACCCAAAACATATGCATTAGTACTTTAAATGTACTAGTATGTGCGATGAAATGTACAACAGATCATAAGCTACATAGTCAAGATGCGTAACCATATACAATAGAAACAAGATTAATATGACATGCACGAGTAATACTTTAATGAAAATGTGCATTAATGATAAAACATACTTTATGATATATCATACCTATGTGGGAGGAGACTGTAACCGACATATAAGACCATGCAAGCTACTACATGTAAGACAATGAACTCCTTCTATTAGAAGAAGGGGAAGCTTTTGGCCAAGGTAGAACTTCATTAACTTGCATGTATATCTTTAGGGAATTAAGTTTCATATGTGGATCCACTGTCCTAGCCTACAAAGGCTCCTATGGTAGAACATAGTTAATGAGACAAAGAGTTGCTACTAGGATTCCCTTATCGAACCCCACCTCAATGCCTTAATCAGTACTAAGTCATTCCCACAGAATACATTTGAAAACATATGGATAATCATATTTATTCATAAACATGTAAATATAACATCGTCATATAAAGAGTAGCTCATCTAAACTTAGGATCTATCATGTGAGAATTGTCTTTATAACAATGGGATCTACCTTTTGGTAAGAATTATCCTTATCACCATATTTAATTTTCATAAGCGGGATCCATAACTTTTATAAACTTTCATAACATAGAAATGGAACCCTCATCTTTTGGAAATCATACCTTTTTAGAAAACCCGAGATGAAGATTGGGTGGGTCCAAATGATTTCGCATAACAAGCATGATTTGAGAAAATTGACACATATCACAAGCTATTACAATAATTAGGCACCAAGGATATCAACCACATGCTTGACCCACTACGTACACACAATCAATTTCATCAAGAATCCTAAAAATCAACAACCCATAATATAGCCATGTGTTAAAGCTCAAGCTTTCATATCTAACATTCCAATCAATCAAACATAATAATTTTCATGCAATCTTCACACAACACATTGTCCAACATGGTTAAACAACCAATTTTAATAAATACCAAGCCCAAAATTGCATAAAATCAAGAAAAGGGCTAAAGAACATACTAAAAATTACTGAGTGAGAGACAATGAGGATGACTAGAATGATCAATTAATGAAGTTGAGGCTCAATCTTGGATGAAAATTGAAAACTACTTGAGTGAAGAGTGCCCCATGTATTAAAATGCTGGAAGTAAAAATATATTACTTAAAAAGAGGGAAAGGTTGGTCAGGCAGTGCAATTCGACAATACGGGCTTACACCAGCGAACACATTCGGTGATTTGTAGAATGTGTCATTTGACTATTTTTCCTTAGAATATAGGCCTCTTCTGTAGAACCAAAATACGGTGAAACTATTTATCATTGAACCAATTCGATGATAAGGAATGCCTACTTTAACCATAAAATTTTACTAAAATTCTAGAGCCTAAAGATAACCTAAAAGGCAGTCAAATTTGAGGTTGCCAAGTCAATTCGACAATCTATCAAATGTCTACCCCATATTGCCTTTTTTCCAATCCTTAAAAATTTACCTAAGTATACCTACACACACAACACACATTATCCAAAATAACTAAAACCTTCAGTTTCCTCCCAAGAAGCACCTTAATAAACATCGTGGCACGATTTGGAAATATATTTTAGGCCTCATTTAAGTACACCACTTCAACTAACTTCATTTCTGGTAGTTCCCCAAAATATTTCTTCAAATGTTGCCCATTCACCTTGAAGGTTTCCCCCTTTTCATTCTCTGCATCAATGGCCACATTTCCCTACACTATTGAAACTCTAAATGGACCAGACCACTTAGACTTCAATTTGCCTAGGAATAATTGTATCCTTGAGTTGTATAGAAACACTAGATCACCTACTTGGAACTCACGTTAGTAAACCTTCATGGCATGCCACCTTTTCATCTTTTCTTTGTAGATTGTAGCATTTTCATAAGAACCCAACCTAAACTCCTCTATTTGGTACAATTGAGAAAAAGGAGGATTAGCCGCATCATTCCAATCAAGGTTCAATTTCTTCAAGTCCCACAATACATTGTGCTCTAGATCAATAGGCAAATGACAAGACTTACCAAGGACAAATTTATACCATGATATGCCAATTACAATTTTTGAATGTAGTACGGTGGGCTCATAAAGAATCATCAAGTTTTCTTGACCAATCGATTCTATTACAATTCACTATTTTGGCAAGAATGTCTTAATCTCTTGATTTGATACTTCCACCTGCCCACTAGTTTGGGGATAATAGGGTGTTGCCACCCTATTCTTGATTCCATATTTGCTAAGTAACGATGTGAACTCCCTATTGCAAAAGTAAGATCCCCCATCAGGAATTATTGCTCTCGGTGTCCCAAACCTAGTTAAGATATTTTTCTTCAAAAGTTAATCACTCACTTTCTATCACTAGTATGTGACGCCACTGCTTTAACCCATTTCGATACATTGTCAACCACTACAAAAATAAATTTATTCCTAAATAAGATCACAAGTGGACCCATAGAGTCCAAGCCCCACACATCAAATAACTAAGCTTTAACAATAAGAAACAAAGAAAGTTCATGTTTTCGATAAATGTTAACTTGCATTTAGCATTGTGGACACGCCTTGACAAAGATATTTATATCACGATACAAACCTGGAAAATAATATCCACTTTGACACACTTTTGTCATCGTTCCAATATCTCCATAATGAAAAATAGCTACGGAGGTGTGGCATGCATCAAGAATAACATTCATCAACACATCTGGAACACACCTGTAACAACTCGAAAATTTTCGAAATCTACTTATGGTTGGAATTCTATGATGTACTACAAGCTATGGTTGAGTTTTGGTGGCCACGGGTTGAGTTTAGATGGCCGAATGCAAATTGGACTAGTTAGTGGCCTAGAGGGATAGTTTCGGCAGCGTACTTCAAATAGTCATAACTTATTTATGTGGGATGAACCATGTGATCTACCACATATCCAATTGAAGCTCTTTGAGTTAGCATTGCAACACAAGTGGTTTCACTCAATATGGAGTTCGGATGAGGGAGATATGGCCCAAATAGTGAGACTGTCTGAAATTCGGAAGCCATTAGAGATAGGCTCAGAACAATGGCCAAGGACATTGACACGGGCCGTGAAACATTGTAAGACTTATATAGGGTCCCGTGAGGTGTTCCAGTAAGCTTGGGGTGGCCTGTAACCACCCCTAAGACAAGTCAAAACCAACGAAGCCTTGAATGGCTCATTTGGTGTTTGACGAGCCTTCCACTATCCCGTCAAGTTGGACAGTGGCTAGGCCAAGGCTTGGACATGATTTTTGAGGCTAAGTATGGTTAGACGTTGCCTTACATGGACATTCACACGTTGAATGGACCGTCAAGTCACTCGTGAAGTGTAACAGAAAGTCCTCCGAAAGTTTGCGTTGAAGGATTTGGCTAAGTCATGTTGGAAAACAGGTTGAATGAGCCGTGTGCCAGTAAATGGCACTGTAGCTGCCGTTTGGGCACTGTGTACAGTTAAAAGTTCTATCTTATTAATGGTATTTTTGTGATTTAACATTTCCCTAAGCCCCCTTTTGGTCCCCTAAGGTCTCCTAAACCCCTACAACATTCCCTAAACCCTCATTCATCCATTAGAACTCTCCTATACAATCTCTTAAGATCCTAAGGCTCTCTTGACCTCCATTGAAGCTAGCTTGTAGAATTTGGGGAAGAAGACTTG
>JBCEWC010008228.1:0-20271 GCA_038996855.1 Solanum aculeatissimum | reverse complement strand
CACAACTCAATTGAATTAATTTATTCATAAATTAAAAGACCCAATTTCAAAGAGAGCAAAATTCATCAAAATTGAAGGAAAATGGTTTTGGGTCTTCATGGTTGAAAAAGGAACCATGAATCAATCCCACATACCTTGATTAGCCAAGAAAAGTAAGAAGCATTGATGAAGAATGAAGTCTTCCCTTGATTTCCAAGCTAATTATTCAATGGAGGTCTTGAGGAGTTCTTAGAGAATTATTTTGAATGAAGTTCTAAGGGTTTGAATGAATTTAGTGAAGATGAATGAATAAAATCTTATTTGGGGCTTAGTATAGGTTTAAAGATAATTAAAGCCCTTGGGAATGAATAAAATTATCAAAAATACCTCAATAAAATACGGGTTTAAAATCTTAACCCGAAGCTCTCACGGATGGTCCAGGCAATCCTTATGAAAATGAGCACAACGTTTTACTCCGAACTCAGAATCAAGTAAAACCAATTTTGTTGGAAAGCTAATTCAAAGAGATATAATTTGATATATAATGAGCCACCCAGTTCATTCTGTGCTAAGAGATATTACCAGTTAAATTTGACCCTTCCAATTGTCCAAATGAGATTCTAATTTCTAGAAAAGATCCCTGTGCAGATAGTCCCACAAAAAGGCCACAACTTCTTCATTCAAACTCCAAATCAAGTGAAACCAAGTGCATTGGAAATATAACTCAAAGAGATTTAATTGGATAGATTATGGCCCTTCCAGTTCTTCTTGTGCTAAGAGCTATGACTATTTAAAGTCAGTACTTCCACAAGACGTCAAGAAAAACTCAACTAATGCGATTTCTTTGAATACGACCATTCAAGGGAGATTCATGAAGATCATTAACCAACCAAAATAAGTTCAAATCAGATCTCAATCAACATTACAAGGTTCTAAAAATTCTGGGTTGTTACAATGTATGATGATTATTATGATTTAGCAGTTGGTATTATGCTTGATTCTCCCTTAGTCTTGTTTCCTCTATGTTTTTCGCTTTTAATTATGCCCATTGCCTATGAAATGCTTGGTGAATGCTAAGAGGCTTGGGTGAGTTACCTTTCGATTTCTCATTCGTTGTATTGTGACTAGACCCTAGGCCCAAGTCATGACAACCTGATGGATCAAATAAGATAGGGAACTGCTACCACATTTCTTATTTGGTTTCCCATACTAGATGATACCTCTAATAAGCCTTAACCACTAGAATGGCTCTATATTGTAATCGATTGGCATAATTGTCAACAATAGCAATAAGCTTTCTCTTAAAGATCAAATAGTCTTCTAACTTTACTGACGTAACACTCTGTACGTATTAAAGTTTTGGAAATGGAAAAGCTATAGAAAAATTCTTATTGATCTTATATTACGAACCCACCTACCTCTAGTGGATTAAACCATGGGTCATTGATAGGTTTTGTGGTTGAGGTCCAAGAGTTGGTGAAATTTTGTAACATTAGAAAGCGATTGTACAAGGGACACTACAAATTGTTCTTTGGAAGACGACTCGTAAATGTGATCGTGAATGGGACCCTAAATGATGAAATTTTTTCTTAGTCTGGAAGAATTTTACAAGTGGTTATTATAGTTCATAAATAGAACTACAAACCATACTATATTCTCGTTGTTTGAAAGTGCAAATTCTAGTAGTCTAAGTTTTGGGATCATACGAAGTACGAAGCCTAAGTACAACCCATAAAAGGAATGTGAATCATGAACTAGGTCTCGTAAAGTGAGATTCAAAGATAGTTTTCAAGAATCAATTTCAAAAGTATTAAACTCCCAAAGTACGAGCCATACTTCAATCTATAGATCATAAACATGGCTCGTAGATGGGCCTGACAGATTTTAAATTAAGGGCTTTTTGGTCATTTCTAATATATTTGACTCCTAAACCATATCATTATGACCCGATTAACTGACTTAACCACCTCAGACTCAATAAACTCTATTCCTAAACTCATTCTAACCCATTCACTTTCAAATTACTCCTAAAATTTTCAAATTTTCTCTCTATCAAGGACTCCATCAAAGCTTAGGGATTCAAAATTTGGGACAAGGAACTCAAGGTCAGTTTACATAGGTTTCTAGGGCTTCTCACTTGAGGTATATAGGGCTTCATTCATGAACTAGCTTCATCCATGGTTCCTAAATTCTACTCTCCTTTTTCTTCAAGTTCAAGCATGGATTTCTATGGGTTTTTATGATTTCATTCCATAATCTTGGGTTATGATTATTATATGACCATTATACTTAATTATTCATGAATTATGAAGAGTTACATAATTTTTATAATTTCTAGTTTTATTCAAGTGATTTCAAGTATATGATGATTAAAGCTTGTTGAATGAATGTGGGTTCCTTTACTAAGGATTCAAATTGATTGCAATTACATGAGCCTTACAATGATTTCCACCCAATTGCAGGATTCTAACTTTAATTTTTCATAAATCCACATGTGGCCCCAATTTCCTATGTAAAACTATGACTTCATGAATATGATTCTAAGTATGAAAGTATTTTTTGAGGATGATGATGATGAGGGTCACATAAGACCCTAATTTTATGAAATAATGATAAGATGAGGAATATACCTGCACTATATGCAAAGTTACATAGATGGACTATTCTTATGGTATGATATGTTGTCATGAAGTTATTATATCTTTTTTATAAGCTATAAAAGTATGATTTCTATAATGTATGAAGTATGATGATGTCTATGATATTGTATTTAGCACTGAATGGGCTTGGGTGAGGGGGACTATCCCCAAGGGTCTTTATATAAATCCTCAAGTCTCATACATGCCATATCACATGTTTATAATTTTGTGCTTACAAGGCTAGCCAATGGATCCATATAACATCATGATGTGATAATCATCGTGCTAGGGTTAAGCCTAAAGGGTAGGATATTTATGTATGTGACACTCAATGTGCTAGTGCTAGGGTAGATCCTAAATGGTAGGGTTGGGTCTACCTTGGCAAAGTAGACTCATCTTTCGCTTAGTGTAGAGGAAACTTCAGGGTTATATGTAATAGTTCATATGGTCTTATTGTTGTTTATCGTCTTACTTCCAAATATGTATACTTGTTTATGAAAGGTTTTATGATTCTCACTTTGATGGTTTTAAACATGCATTGCTCATGCATATCTTGTCCTTACTCTATTGCTATGATTATACATATTGCTATTTTGTTATGATGTTCCCTAATGCATCACATGTCTACATACTTAGTACATTTCACGTACTAACACATACTCTTTGCCTATATGATCTAACCATGTAGGGATGGTCGATGACGAGACTACTCTTCACATTCATGGATAGATTTGAATTTCACTTTAGAGATTGTTAGTGAGTTCCCATTCTTTGAGGACAATCCTTGATCATGCTATGTTTTTGGCTATGTTGAGACTTTATGATTGATTTTATATTCTATCTTGAGGGTGAGCTAGTAACACGTTCTCGACCCCTCCAAGATCTATGATGCAGAGGCATACTTTGGACTTATGATATTGTAATTTCCGTTAAAGGGAAACTATGGTTTTGTTTGTATAAAACTGTATTCCTCTTGCTTACTCTATTATGAATTGCTTATTTTATCTTATGTAAGCATATGATATGAATAAGAGACTTAGATAGGGAGCCTTCGGATGTTAGATTCGTCGTGTTATAAATAGGCATTAGGTTTGAGTCATGGCAAACTTTATATCAGAGCACAAGGTTTGAAAGCATCCCAGGGAGTCCATCATGCCACATCTACTAGAGTCTTGTTCATAGGTCCATGAGCAAAAGGCTATGAGACATTTAGGAAATCTTCACTTCTTTTATAATCTATATTGTGTCTTCAAGACTCACATTCTCTAGTGTTTGTCCTTTGATATATTTAGAAAATTCCTCCATGATGTGCTCCATTGCCTAAGGGAGTTGATGCTAATGAGGACCAAGTTCCTCAAGCCGACTAAGTGACTAATGATTAGTTTAGGGCTGCTATCACTATGTATGCTCAAGTTATTGCTTCTCCAAAGATTCCTACTCCAACTTCTAGGGTGAAAGATTTTGCTAGAATGAATCCTCCAAAGTTTCATGATTCCAAGGTGGATGAGGATCCATAATATTTCATTGATTAAGTGTACAAGGTGTTGGATATAATAGGAGTATCATCCAAGGAGATAGTTAAGTTTATGACTTACCAATGTAAGGGATTCTCTCAAGTTTGGTTCACACAATGGAAGTCCAAAAGAGTTGGATAAGGTCCTATTGATTAGGAGATGTTTAAGCCACTTTTCTTGATCGTTTCTTTCCCCTTGAGCTATGGGAAGTTAAGGTGATGGAGTTTATGAATCTAAGTCAAGTTGGTATGAGTGTGAGGGAATATGCCCTCAACTTCACAAAGTTGTCTAAGTATGCCCCTAACTTGGTGGCCGATCCTAGGGCCGACATGAACAAATTCATATTGGATGTGTTCGATTTGGTGAAAATAGAATTAAAACTATGATTCTCATCAAAGAAATGGATATTTCTCAGCTCATGACTTATGTCAAGCAAGTGGAGAGTTAAAAGCTAAAAGAGATAAGGATGAGGGAGTCCAAAAGAGCTCATTTTTTATGGAGGATTTACATATGCTAAGTCTAGTGGTGGCCATTTCCAGCAAGGGCAAGGGTTGTCCAAAGGTGCTCCTCAAAGGTTTGATAGGGATAGGGTGCCTATCCCTGATGTCTAAGGTGATGTTACAAAGGGTTTTAGTTCTATTTCTCTTAGATGTCCAAAGTATGGGAAGAATCATGACGCTGATTGTTTAAGAGGCCTGGATGTTTGTTTTGGTTGTGAAATTATGGGGCATAAGATGTCCATAGTATTTCTAACAAAGGTAGAGAAAGGCATCCTCAAGGCGAAGTTACTCAAAGAGGGCGAGTGAAATAAGGTGCCCAAGCTCAAGGAGGTGGTCCACGTGATAATATATTTTATGCTTTACATGCTAGGAAAGAGGTTAAAGATTCTCCTAATGTGGTTATGGGCATGTTGAGAGTCTTTGATCTTGATGTATATGATTTTCTTGACTCTGATGCTAATATATGCTTTGTTACTCCTACCTTGCCATAAAGTTTGATATCTCTCCTAAAGTCTTGTTATAACGTTATTTAGTCTATATTATAATTTGGGAGTCAATCTTAGCCAATAAAGTTTATTCCAATTGTCCCGTGTTAGTCTTGCATAAAGTCTTTCCATGTGATCTTGTTGAACTTGACATGACTAATTTTGATATAACTCTTGGTATGGATTTTTTGCATGCATCTTATGCCCTCTATTGATTGTAGAACCCATAGGGTCAAATTCTAAGTCCTTAGTGAGTCCATCCTTGAGTGGAAAGGAACAAAGTCGGTGTTCAAGGGTAAATTTGTCTCTTATGTAAAGGCTATGAAAATGTTTTCTAAGGTGCACATATATCATGTTGTCCGGGTTAGGGATGTTGAGTGTGATGTTCCTACTCTTTATTAGGTTCCTATTGTTAGTGAATTCTCTAATGTCTTTCAAATGACTTACCCAGTATTCCTCCTGAAAGGGAAATTCACTTTGATATTTATCATTTACCTGACACTTAACCTATATCTATAGCCCCATATGAAATGGCCCCAACATATTTGAAAGAATTAAAGGAACAACTAAGGAACTTGCTTGATAAAGGTTTTATAAGGCCTAGTCTGTCTCCATGGGGTACTCCCATATTATTTGTATGAAAGAAGGATGATTCACTTCAGTTGTGTATGGAAGGCAATTGAACAAAGTCACTATAAAAAATAAGTATCCACTTCCGAGTATTGATGACCTATTTAATCAACTACAAGGTGCAAATTACTTCTCTAAGATTAATCTTCGGTTGGGGTATCACCAATCGAGGGTGAAGGGGGATGATATTGCAAAGGCGGCATTTAGAAACCCATATGGTCATTTTGAATTCTTGTTTATGTCATTTGGAGTAACAAATTCTCCCACAGACTTCATGGATTTGATGAACAGGGTCTTCAAGCCATATTTGGACATATTTGTGGTTATCTTTATAGATGACATATTTTTTTATTCATGGGCTACGGAGGAGCATGAGGATAACTTTCGGATTATGTTGAAACCTTTGAGATATAGGCAACCTTTTGCAAAGTTTAGCAAGTGCAAATTTTTGGTAAGAGAGGTGGATTTTCCTGGCCACATTATTTCGGGTGATGGTATTAGAGTTGATCCAAAGAAGATGGAAGCACTGAAGAATTGGCCTAAACCATTGTCTATTTTTGACATTAGGAGCATTTTGAGTTTGGATAAATATTATAGAAGATTTATTAAAGGGTTTTCTTCCATTTCCTCTCCTGTGACTAAGTTAACCTAAAAGAAGGTAAAATTTCAATGGTCCAATGAATGTGAGGAAAGTTTTCAAACATTGAAAGATCATCTTGCCTCTACCCCTATTTGGACATTGCCTAAAGGTTTAGATGGTTTTGTTGTTCATTGGGATGTCTCACGTGTAGGCTTGGGTTATGTCTTGATGCAATATAGGAAGGTTATTATCTATGCCTCACGGAAATTGAAGGTGTTTGAAAGGAACTATCTGATTCATGATCTTGAACTATTAGCCATTGTATCTGCATTAAAATTTTGGTGACATTATCTTTATGGGGTGTACGCTGATAAATTCACCAACTACAAGAGTTTGCAATGCGTTTAGTCAAAGGGATTTGAACCTAAGGCAAAGGAGGTAGTTGGAGATTCCAAAGGACTATGACATAAGTGTGATATATCACCCCGACAAAGCAAATGTTGTGGCCGACACATTAAGTAGAATATCTATGGGTAGCATTGCACATGTTGAAAATAGAAACAGAGAGTTAGTGAACGAAGTGCACAGTATGGCTTATTTGGGTGTTAAGTTAAATGGTTCGAACAATAGTAGTGTATTTGTACAACATGGGGCGGAGTCGTCTTTGAGAGCGGAGGCAAAAGCAAAATAAGACATCGATTCTACTTTGGTTGAATTAAAGAAGTTTATGGTGGATAAGAAGATTGAGGTTTTCTCATAAGGGGGAGATGGAGTACTTTATTATCAGGGGACGTTTTATGTACCTACTATAGATGGCATAAGGGAAAAGGTACTTGATGAGGCTCATAACTCCAAGTATTCCACTCATCCGAGATCTACCAAAATGTATAGTGATTTGAGAGAGGTGTATTGATGGAATGACATAAAGAAAGACATAAAAAAGTGTGTGATGGGGTGTTTAAATTGTCAAAAAGTGAAGGTGGAATACCAAAGATTGAGTAGTTTGACCCAAGACATTGAGATACTTACTTGGAAATGGGAGGAAGTGAATATAGATTTCATTATGGGTTTGCCAAAGACTCGGAAGCAACTTGACTCAATATGGGTGATTGTGGATAGAATGACGAAAATAACTCACTTTTTGCTAGTGAAGATTCCTATGGTGTCGAGGACTATTCTAAGGTATATATCAAAGAATTAGTAACATTACATGGGGTACCATTGTCTATAATATCAGACTGTGGAGCCCAATTTATTTCTCATTTTTGGAAATTGTTCCAAAAGGTCCTTGGTACAAAAGTGAAGCTAAGTACTATATTTCTTCCTCAATCAGATGAGCAAGCCGAAAGGATAATTCAAACCTTGGAAGATATGTTGAGAGCATGTGTGCTTGGTTTCAAAGGTGATTAGGATGACCATCTACCTTTTATCGAATTTGTTTAGAACTATAGTTTTCATTCAAGCATTAAGATGACACCATTTGAAGCTTTGTATAGTAGACGGTGTAGGTCACTGGTGGGATGGTTTGATGTTGGAGATATATCTTTGATTTTACTATATTTGGTACTTGATGCTATGGAGAAAGTGAAGGTTATAAGGAAAAGGTTGAAGGCTTCCCAAAGTCATCAAAAGTCATATGCCGATGTTAGAAGATGGGACCTTGAGTTTGATGAAGGTGATTTTGTTTATTTGAAGGTTTCACCTATGAAAAGTGTAATGCATTTTTATGAGAAGAGCAAATTTATTCCTATATATGTAGGACCTTATAAGATTGTGAAACGAATTTGGAAGGTAGCTTATGAGCTAGATTTGCTTATGGAGTTATCTATGCTTCATCTGGTGTTTCATGTATTGATATTGATAAAGTTCATGGGTGATCCAAATTCCATTATTTCACTGAAGGATGTGACCATTGAGGATAATTTGACTTATGAAGAATTATTGGTTGAGATTTTGGATCGATAAGTGAAGAGATTGAGAAATAAGGAAGTTGCATCCGTCACAGTGTTATAGAGGAACCAACTAGTTGGGAGTGCTACTTGATAAGCGAAGGCGGGCATGATGAAACAATATCCTTACCTATTTTTTTAATTCAAGCCTAGGGTGCCTAAATACGAACTATTCTCGCAAATTCTCATGAATTCGTATTCCCTTATTATATTGCATGCATACATGATCATAAGACTGCTATTACATGGTATTTAATGCATAAGTTTGATGATTTCATTAAAATGATATTTAAGTTGCATTTTTGCATTCATGTTGGGTTACTATTTATGTTTCTACTCTATTTAAGCTTGCTTTGTCTCATTCGAGGATGAATGATCACAAGAGGGAGATATTGTAGCACCCCATACATAAAAATATTTGGGAAATGTAAAAGTTGCAGAAAAATTATGATTGAATTGATATTACAAATCCATCTATGACTCATGGATTGAACTACGAGTCGTAGACAAGTTTCATGGTTGAGGTCCAGGAGTTGGTGAAATTATGTAAAACTAAAAAGCAATTGTACGAAGGACACTACGAATCATTCTTTGGAAGATGGACCATAAATATGATCATGAATAGGACCCTAAATGATGAAATTTTTTTCAAGTTTGGAAGGCTTTTACAAGTGGTGATTACGGTCGGTAAATGGGACTAGGGACCATACTATAATCTAATGGTTTGAAGGATCAAGTTTAGTAGCCTAAGTTTTGGGACCATGCAAAGTACAAAGCCCAAGTATGACCCATGAAAAGAAGTACGAGTTGTGAACTAGGTCTTGTAAAGTGATATAGACATTGTTTTCAAGAATCAATTTCAACAAGACAAAACCTCTAAAGTACGAGCCATACTTCAATCTATGGACCGTAAACATGCCTCATAGATGGGTTCGACAGATTTTAAATAAAGGGATTTATGGTCATTTTTGATTTGTTTGACTCCTAAACTACATAATTTTGACCCTATTAACCAACTTAACTGCCTCAAACTTAATAAAACCTATTCCTAAACTCATTCTAACCTATTCACTCTTAAATCATTCCCAAAATTTTTAAATTTTCTCTCTCTAGAAAGGACTCCATCAAAGCCTAGGTAAGGGATTTATTCGTCCAAGTATTTTTCCATGGGGTGCTCCTCTCCTATTTTTAAGAAGAAGGATGAACTTTGCCTATGTAAATTGATTACAGGCAGTTAAATGAGATGACAGTGAATAATCTTTACCTCATGCCTAGCATTTATGACTTGTTTGACCAGCTTCAGGGTGCCGTCATATTTTCTAAGATTGATGTGAGATATGGATATCACTAGTTAAGGATTAGAGCAACCAACATTCCTAAGACTGCCTTTCAAACTCATTATGGCCACTATGAGTTCCTTGTAATGTCTTCTAGGCTTACTAATGCCCCCACAACCTTTATGGATCTGATGACATGAGTATTCAAGCTCTATCTTGACTCTTTGAGATTGTATTCATCGATGATACACTAGTATAATCATGGAGTAGGGAGGAGCATGCACAACATTTGAGGGTTATGCTCCAGACTTTGAGAGATCAACATCTTTATACAAAGTTCTCAATGTATGAGTTTTGGTTGGAGTCTATGAAATATTTGGGACATGTGGTGGCCAAGGAGGGTATCATGGTGGATCTAGAAAATATTGAGATATTTGTAGTTGCGCTAGGCCCACATCTGTTACAAAGATTAAGAGCTTCATTAGATTAGTTGTCTATTAGGTTCTTCATCAAAGGGTTTCTCCACCATTCTAGCTCCATTGACCCATTTAACCAAGTAGGATGTTCCCTTTGTATGGTTTAAGGAGTGCGAGTCAATCTTTCAGAGGCTTAAGGATTTTCTTACCATTTCTCCTATTTTGACACTTCCAGTTGAGGGAGAGAGCTTTTTAGTATATCATTTGAGCAAGGCGAACATAGTAACAAACACTTTGAGCTGGAAGGTGGGGAGTACAGGTAGTTTACCTACTTGCCTACTGTGGAGCGACCCCTACCCTTAGACCTCCAGTATTTGGCTAACAGGATAGTCAAGTTGGACATCACATATTTTGGACCAATTTTGGCTTTTTTGGTAGCTCAATCATCTCTATTGGATCAAATTCATGGTCGATAGTTTAAGGATGAGGCTTTGGAAAATCTTAGAGAGCTAGTGTTACGAGGCGAGGGTGGTCAGACTTCTATAGATTCAAATGGGGTACAACAGTTTGACGTTTACCTATGTGTTCCAAGAGTTAGAGATTTTGTTTAGTTGATCATTTGCGAGACCCATGATTTTAGATACTCTATTCATCCAGGCACATCAAAGATGTATCGGGACTTGAGGTACCATTTTAGTGGTATGGCATAAGGAGAGATATAGTTGAGTATGTGTCTCGTTGTCTTAGTTTCTAGCAGATGAAGGCCAAACATCCGAGGCCTAGTAGGGTGTTTCAGAGATTATCTATTTCCGAGTGAAAATGGGAGTGTGTCACCATAGACGTTTTGATGGGATTGCCTCGAATTGTGATGTCACCCAAGCTATACCTCTTTTTGAAGGTTAAAGTGGTCGTTGTCAAGATATTTAACCTAACCAAGGTTAGGTTCAAACTCAGAAGGAATATGGTAGAATTAGGATAATTCTAAGAAATTCGAGGTGATTAACCTACTTATCTCCCGAAAAGGGAGGGTTTTATGACTTTGCGGAAAATAAACCTATACTAGTGCAAATGTTGTAAAATCAGTAGAAAAAGTAACTAAGGTATTGTGTTCCCCATGATTCCCTAACTTAGTATTACTATATAAGCATAATCTTTTCTAGTGACTAGCATGCAGAAGGGTAAGTTAAGTTTACCAAACCCTTTGATCCAGGTGAGAGGTAAATATTGCTACGTGATTTTATTCATCCCCGTAGTGTGACATTACTAACCCTTACCTGTTGTTCCAGTAAAACCTTCCCTTGATACAATTTGGTTGATTAGATGAGAAAACATCAATTGAATCTTGTTAATTATTCTCTTTTCCTATTCATTACTATCTTGATCCAGTCAGTAACACTAGGCAAGTTCTAACATTTTCCACCCGTTAAAAAGTAATTAAAACAAAGAGAAATAATCAATACATGCATGCACACCTTCCAAAAATTATGAATTATCTGATTTTACCTTATTAGTTCTTCACGGTTCGCACAACCTTAGTTGTGAATTTAACTAAGCATAATTAGGGCAGATAAATTAATCATGTTAAAGAATACCATAATCAATCACTTACGATGATAAAGTTAAAGAGCAAGAAATCTCAATCTTCAAGGAATCACAATGCTATAGATTTAATGTAAAAATCATACAAAGAGAGTTTCCCAAGTGTTTTTTTGTCGTTCTGCCTCTCTTCTTTCATAAAAGAAACCTAAAAACCTATTTATACTAAGTAAAAATCAAATCCAATATAAAATAGGAAAACTGAGCCAGCAGACTCCACGAAAGGTTTATGGGCTGTATAGGATTCCACGGCTCATGTCGGGGCTTCGTAGACTATATCTTCTAAAACTAGCCATAATTCAATAAGACCTTCCTATGGGTCGTATTCAGACTTACGACCCATATAGGGTTTTGTCTGAGCACTTTGTCTGAAACTATTTAATCTCTAATCCTCTGGACACAAAACTAATCCACGACCCGTATTAACTTATACGGCTCATCTACACACTCATGGACTAAACATCTTAAAGTAATCCCTTCACTTGATCTTTTTCATGAAACCACTCTACGGCTCGTGGACCTATCCACAACCCATAGAGTCTCATACTTTCCCAAAAAGCTATAATTTTGCAAACTTCATCCCATAATCATGCCAACTCTGTAATCTTGCAAAATAAATAATAAAACACATCAACCCAGATATATCGCTTTGAGAACGCAAAACATCCTAATTTTAAGCATCAAAAGTGTTGTATTTTGACAACACATCAACACCTTCAACTTAAGATTGTTGCTTGTCCTCAAGTGACAGACTCAATCTACATAAGCAGTAAAGTAATACATAGACCTCAGTCAACTGGCATACATTATCTTAAAATCAAGCTCAGATACCCAAACTAATACATTAGTGCATTTTAGATAGTCATCAAATAGACCAATGCAGACCAATACATGTGACACTACAACTATGACAAATAAGGTAACCACAAATAAGTAACAATCACTGAGCTAGACTAGAATAACCAGTGTAGTGCAAATACCCTCACAAAAAAATATTCCATATCCCACTCATAACATTATTTTCAAATTCAATGCTTGGGACTTAAACAAAATCACTCACTCTCACAACAGATATTCAAGAATTGCGCTTAACACTATATGTTTGCCCCTATACTCACGACTATGACCTTCAACCACTTGGACTAGGATCATTATAGGACTTTATTGGCTTGTAACGAAGGCTCATGGGGCTTTGGTATGATATTTTGGGAACATAGTGACTAAAAACCCTCCTTGACAATGCATTTTCTACACTTTTGCCCTACCAACATCGATATTTTTCACTAATTCTCCCTCTCTCCTATTTCAAATTTTTAGGGTGCCTAACTTTCATTCCTAGCTTATTACCTTTTATTTTTGCATGCTTTTTATTTTTAGCTTAGGCATCTTTTCTGGCACCCATAGCATATGTTTCCCTTTTTTCATGTATCACTTACTTTCACTGCATTTATTTTGACCTCCCTTATACTAGCCACCCTCAACTTAGGCTTTTGGCTTGAGTTGTGGTGCACAATATCCAACCTACGAACCAGGGCCAGTTTTGGTAGCCACCCTCAACTAAGTTTTTTCCCTCAGTCATGGTGCCTAATGTTCAAGGAAGGACCAGGGCCAATTTCAAGATTTCACAATCAACAAGGCTTAGTTACTTAGGTTTCTATGAAGAAAAAGGTACATGCAAGACTCAAATATTTGGATCAAGGGATACATCAAGCATTTGGTTGGTTATTTTGGCTAAGCGAACTAATATGAACAATAGCCTATGATCCTTTCCTAACCAACTAACCTACAATCTAAGTCAGAGTAACAGGGAAAGTTTTGAATTAAAACACAGTATGAGAATCAAGCAAATAAGCTCACTCACTTGGCACTGAGTACACTATCAACTCATACTCTCAGATCATATTGTTTTATCAAAATTACACCTCAATTATCAGAACAAGCACTGTCAATTAATCAAGATCACATGGTTGTTATCAAGACTTCCTAAAACATAAATTTTGATGGGTATCATTTTTCAATAAAACTTAACATATACCATAGACTTAAGTACAATATGCTACTAGTACTACCTACACAACCTAAACATGTTGGTTCAATAGAAAGTAAATGTCCTCGGGGAAAGAACACATGCAAGAAAATCCTTCAAACTTAAAATTGGGATAGTTATAGGCCCTTGTTACTCAGACTTCACCAAGGCCTATAACTACCCATACCCCATCAAAAAAATGTGCATTGTCCTCAATGCATAATATATAATGAAATTAAAGCATAGGGGGTCAAAAAACATACTTGGGCACCTAAGCGCCAGTTTTTGGCTATGTCTGATACCCCTCAAACTGCCTGGTGGTCTCCTCAACAGTCAAAGCATGTCTGGAGGGTCAAGTACCCCTCATAATCTCCTACACTCGCACCTGCCACGCCATCTTATCTACAATTAATGTTCATATGGAAGTTGCTTCCTGCCCCCTCTTAGTCAACTCCACCTCCAGCCTCAGGGCATCGAGATCATCAGTCTCAAAATGAGGCCTCTTCCCAAAGGCGTGGAGTGGCGTCTTCTTATTGGCAAAAATATCAACGAATACCTCGGTAGCTGTGTCAGCTGTCGAGAATACCACTGGTGTTTTTGTTGTTGTTGCTGCTCTAATCTCATCCCAGAGCTGTTGAATCTCCATTTGCATCACAGTCAGATCAGGAGGTTGTGTTGAAGTGTGGCTTTGTTCTACTCTACGCTCAAATGCATCTATAGGGCCATGCACTAGCATTAAACCCTCTATGATAGTAGCCATACAATGTATCCTCATGTGCTCTTCAACCTTAGATATGGCCAGGCGACTAACCAACTTCTGCGCCATAGTCTGAATAGAGGCATAGACACATATACCATATCTACGGGAGATCCTGGCACTGACTCTGGCGTAGAAGTGGTATTAGTAGTAGTAGTGGGACCCCTTTCACTATCAGGCTTAGTTTGTAGAGTCCCCTCCGTGGTATGAGCAGCAGTGGTGGAAGAAGATGGAGGCTCAAACGGTGGTACCTCGGCAAACATCTCTGGTATATGAACTAGAGGTTGTGGTGCACGCCTAAATGCTACTGAATTCTCATCAAACTTTATCAAGCTCACATCCAATGTCCTCTGAACCTCTATTAGAGTGTCCACCTGATGAATACTACCCACCCTCGCTGCTAAGCAAAGTCGGTATATCAAGTAAGGGAATGGGATAGAAATGGATATCTTCAGGGTTGCCTCGTGTATCTGACCTACAATCAACCTGGCCCAATATATGTCATAGCCAACCAAGATGTTGAAAACCAATACAGCACAGTCCGATGTAAGTGGTTTATCCGCATACTTCGACCGAATCTATGATCTAACAATAATCGACCAAAATTTGTCGATGAAGCTGAGTGAAGCCTTCACTATGGATGTTGATGCCTTAGAACCCCACTCAGGGTCTTGGCCCTGCACAACAATATGTTAATCAATCTATCTCATCAACGAGCCCCTACGTGATTTTATGGTGACGTCCAAAATGTACTTCTCAAAAGACATATAAACGATCATTTGTAATATATTTACCCAACTTATGAGTCGGGGTTGATCCCACAGGGAATATGGAAAAATATTGTCAAGAGTAAAAAATTTAACTTGATAGTTGTTATAAAAATGAGGGGGGGGGGTATTTAATTTAAATAAAAGAAAATAGAAAGTAGAAGATAATAATAATATCTTGCAATTTAATATTTATTTGTGTCAAGATAAATAGAAGAAACTAGGAATGTGTTCCCATGATTTTATAACCTAGCAAGAATAATGTGTTAGTGATCTATTTTAGTTTTTAGCATGCAGAAAGGTAAGTTATGTTTACCAAATCTTTTGATCCAGGCGAGAGGTAAATTTCACGACGTGATTTGATCCATCCCCGTAGTGTGACATTACTAACCCTTACCTATTGTTCCAATACAACCTCCACATGATCCGATTTTGTTGATTAGATGAGATAACATCAATCGAATCTTGTTAATTACTCTCTTTTCCCATTCATTACTATCTTGATCCAGCCAGTAACAACTAGGCGAGTTCTAACATTGGTCACCTGTTAAAAAGCAATCAAAATGAAGATAAATGATTAATACATACATAAAATTTATTCAAGAATTACTTTTTATATTAACTTACTTTGTTAATCCATCATGGTTCCCACAATCCTAGTTATAAAATTTAGCTACTCATTATTATTGAAAAAACACAATTAAAATTTATAAAAATAAACTTACTTGTGTTAATCATAAAATTTCAAGAACAATGGCTAAATAATCTTCTAATAATCAAGAAAAAAATAAATAATAAAGGGAGAAGAAAAAAATAAATCAAAATTTTTCAATCTCCATGACGGCTCTTCCAAAATTCCAAGTTATGAAATTCTAAAACTTAGATTATGAATAAGTGGTAAAATCTATTTTCTAGGTTAGGTGTTAGTTGGGCTAGTTTTTGTAAAAAAAATATTTTTATGAACTATTTATAGATGCAGAAAAATAACCAAGTTCAAAATAAACTGGAAAACCCAAAATCGAAAGGAAAAGTGTATGTTGCACAACCTTCAATATTTTGCTCCTTCCGTTGAGAAGCTACCATGTGGCAGCTGCAATTCAAATTGAAATTGAATTGCAATTCCGTCATTTTGCCTCATGTGTAAAGTTATATTATTTTATTAAATTTAATCCATTAAGTTGTCTGCTTGATTTTTCTTCTGTAATTTTCTATTTTTAATTTGTTTTAGTTTCAAATTTCTTCATATTCATGTCAATTTAATTCTATAAATAAAATACACAATTTAGCACAATCCATAAAATTTATGCTTAAAAAGGATAAATAAAAGATCAAATATGAGAAAAATATTGATTAAATAAATTTTTTTTGGCCTCACATCAACACCCCACTTAAACTTTTGCTTGTACTCGAGCAAACATTAAAGCTCATCTCAAAATAATAACCTAGGAATGCCACCAGTTTTGTTGAGACAAATAATTCAAGCCATGAAACAATTCACAACATTAAGTATGTTTTTCGATCATTATACAAGATATTCAACAAAAATAAGCTTCTAACAATCTAGCCTCAAAGATGAATTTTAACTCATCAAATTAAGTTTGCTCACCTACTCCATCAAAGAAAGCTAATAAAATCACCTATCCATCATGAAACAAGTGTCCTCACAAGAAAAAATAGTGCATACACTCAATTTAAAGAATTGAATATAGATTAAGGACTTAGCATCAAAGAACAACTCTCACACTCACAAAAGAATTCCCATGCATGCACAAAGAACCATAGGCTTGCCCAATATGTACATCTTCACTACTTAAGCATTGCTTGAATAGGACCAAATAGAACTTTAACGGTTGTAATATTGGCTAGGGGATGGATAAGAAATTTTATAATAGTGACTTAAACTTCCTTAGACACTTAGCACACCCTTTTTTTAAATTTGCTTTTGGACTTCATCACCCAATTTTTTCACTTTTCTTTTTCGCCCTCTCTTCAATTATTTTCACAAGTAATTTCTTTATATCAAGAATACTTCAATCATTGTTTTCTCCAATTTTTTATATCCCATTATTTTTGGTTTTCTTTACAATAGCCACCCTAACTTAAAATTTTCTTGAGTTGAGGTGCACAATGTCCTACGATGAACCAGGGCCACTTATAGTAGCCACCCTCAAATTAGGTGTTTTGCCTATGTCGATGTGCACAATATCCAAAGAGGGACCAAGGCCAAAGTGAGAAATACGAAAGAGTGGGGAAGGTGGGTTTGGATAATACAATGAAAGGGTCTAGTTTAGGCTTTAAAAAATATATATTATTAAAAGGAGAGGATAAAACCACCATATTTAACCACGTGGCATCCTATAAGTATGCCATGTTGCATAATTAGTTAGATTAGTTATTAGTTAATTTAAATTTAAATAATAAATGTAATTATAAAAATCTATTATAAAAATATAAAATAATATCTACAATTAAATTAAAAAGGGTTACTAGTGATATAATATCTGAAAAGGCTAAATTTTACAAGACAAATCAAAGAAAGCTTATTATCATTTTCTAAATAAAGCAATACTTTTTATTTCACTTCAATAACATGTTGGGCAAGTTCTAAGCTTAAGATGCAAAACATGAAATATATGCAAATAACCTCACCACACATGTCACAAGTCACAATCAAGATGAATCAATTTTACTTTTAAAATAGACAGTGGACAGAGTCATAACAAACTTATAAAATCATAATAAGTTACATACAAAGTCACAACTATGAGCCTAGGTGCCAAAAAATCTATTTTTATTTTATGCTCAAACACTCACAGAAAAATAGTAATCAAAATCATGCCTAAACTTTTTGTATTAACCAAGTTAAATTTTTTTCTTTTCTCTCCAAAAATAAAATAAAATAAAATACTAAAAATAAAACATACTCTTTTTAAAAAAAATCTGGTTCAATGGGCACCCCCTCGGAAAAGAACCAAAAAAAATCAAGGGATAGGCAAAGTATGCTCTAAAATAACTAAGAATCTAAGAAAAAAATTATTTTACTCTAAAAAAAAGAAAATAAAATCTTTTTCTATTTTTTAATTTTTTTTATTAAAAAGTAAATAATAAAATAAAATTTTATTGCATACATCACCCTTAAAAAAATTGGAAGATATTCCTAATGTTAGGCCAAAAATACATATTTTTATATCTATTTGTTTTGAGCATAAATTTTATGAATTGTGCTAAATTGTGTATTTTATTTGTAAGATTAAACGGACACAATAATGAAGAAATTTGGAGCTCAAACAAATTTTAAAAAAAAGATTACAGAAGGAAAATCAAACAGGCAGCTTAATGGATTAAATTGAATATAATAATACGTACTATTATACTATTTATTAGTATTCTTGACTTTTGAAAGATTATTTAGCTATTGTTCTTGAATTTTTATCATTAACATAGGCAAGTTTATTTTTATAAATTTTAATTGTGTTTTTTCAACAATAATGAGTAGCTAAATTTTATAACCAGAGTTGTGGTAACCATGAAGAACTAACAAGGTAAAATCAGATATTTTGTAATTCTTGGAAGGTGTGTTAGGTTGTATTGAGTAATCCTCTTCACTTTAACTATTTTTTAACAGAGGTCTACATTAGAACTCACCTAGTATTACTTGTCGGATCAAGAAAGTAACGAATAGGAAAAGAGGTAATTAACATGAGGTGATTGCGATTTTTCTCGTCTAATCAACCTAACTGGATTAAGGGTAGGTTGTACTGGGATTAAAGTAAGGGTTAGTATAGCCACATCATGGAGACGGATCAAGTTCCATGATGAAATTTACCTAATCGCCAGATCAAGGGTTTAGGTGAACCTAACTTACTATCCTACACGTATACACTAAAAAAAGTTACATATATCCAATAATACCAAGTTAGGATCCATGGGGAACATATCACCCTAGTTAGCTCTTCTACTAATTTCTTATCACCTGCATTAGTCTAATTTAATTAATTTTACTTTACCAAAAAAAACCCCTTTTCATAACGACTATAAGTTGAAATCTTTACTATTGACAATATTTTTCCATATTCCCTGTGGGTTCGACCCCGACTCACAAGTTGGGTAATTATATTGCATACGACTGTTTCATATTTCTTTTGAGAAGTATATTTTGAATGTTACCAATTCTACCCCAAACTTAAAATCATGTTTTGTCCTCAAAGCAATTTATAGAAAAGAGATGAAGCAGAAGGGTAAGAAATACTCCCTGGGCCCTTTAAGGTCTAGCTAGCAACATGTGTCACGACCCGATTAGGGGGTCTAGGTGTGACATGGCGAAGGAGAACCCCAAGGCTCTCGATCAAGCCATCATAGTACCAAACTAACCCCTTTACTAAAGAATGCGGAAGCATAACACATAATTTAATAGCATTCGAAATATCCAATAACCAGTCCAATATCTAAACATGATTAAATATCAACTTAAGACATCATTTAACATAACAGTAATGTCATAGGTCCAACACATGCCTCTACTGAAGTGACGGGGGCCACAACAAGTCCGGGCTCACACTCAAAAGTCTAACTAAACATAAATAAACTACTAAAGCTAGAGGATAGAAGGTTATTGACCTTCGAAGAAGGGCTCACCACAATCAGATAGCTTATAGATCAAAGCTCGTCAATAGGAAGATAGAACTCGTCACCTGCACCTACATGAGTAGAACATGTAGACAAACGTATGGGTTAGCACAATAAAGTACTAAGTATGCGGGCATGCAATAAATATGCCATGGAAACGTGACTACAATATGACAAGGGGACACTTGATTCGAAAAGAGTGCACTTAGCCTAAATAATATATATAACAAGATGCTTATGCCATGATGCATGAAAATGCAACCTATCCATATATAGTTTTGGGGATTGACCTCAATCGACACAAAGTAGGACCAACCGAGCTACCACTCAAAACGGACTACTTGCCAAGTAGATCCTAAGACACTCTTAAACGAGGGGTAGCAAAGCTCCCAATCTGGGGCAATCCCATGGTGGCACATGGTTTGACGGAATGAATGAGGCCCTTGGGGATAACCCACTACTACCCAATCCCTCGGTACTAAGTCGGATCCCACGGGAATACATATATATATATATCAATGCTTTTCAAA
>JBCEWC010008227.1:0-20272 GCA_038996855.1 Solanum aculeatissimum | reverse complement strand
TTTTGAAAGTGAATGTAAGTCTTTCGATTTAATGATGCATGTATATATACGTATTCCCGTGGGATGAGACTTAGTACAGAGGGATTAGGTAGTAAGTGGTCTATCCCCAAGGGCCCCACCCTTCCATCAAACTGTGTGCCACCATGGGTTATCTCCCTAGATTGGGAATGACTTGTTTTGTATCCCTTTATTGAAGGGTTGACTAGGGTACTACTTGAAAAGTAGTCCGGATCCGGGTAGTGTCTTGCTCGGGTCTCCTCCGTTGTCGATTGAGGTGACATCCCCGCTATATATGATCATAGGATTGCATTACATGCATCATGGCATAGCATATTGTTATAGTACTCTTCGACTACGTGCATTCCTTTCGTATCATTTGTCCTCTTGACATGTTGCTTGGTCGTACTATACTTGTCATATGCATTGCATGCCCACATACTTAGTTATTAATTATGCTAACCCATATTCTTGTCTACATGCTCTAACCATGTAGGGACCGAGGGTGATATCTATATTCTTCCGGACGACGCTTGATACTCTATTGAAGACTTTCTAGTGGTGAGCCCTATTGATCAGGGGAAATAGTCACCGTCTATCTACCACTTAGTTTATGTATTTAATTTCTATGTTTTGAGGGTGAGCCTCAAACTTGTTGAGGCCCCGCTCATCTATGTAGAGGTATTGTTGGACAAATCTATACTCTTGTACGTCTGACTTGTATGTTGGATTTTTTGATATGTAATATGATACTATTTCACTTGATTTATGATTTTGTCCTCTTGTTATGATATTGACTTACATGATGGGGTATTGTGATTGACTATGTGTTGTGTGTAAGCATGTTGTCCCATTCCCATATTGTCCCTAGAGCTTGAGTCCCGAGTCCCCACTTCCTTAGAATTTATGTGCTATGTGTTTAACTTCCGCGTTTCCGAACTGATAATATGGGTAATGATGCTATGATGTCTTGATCGAGGGTCTTCGGGTCCTCTTTCATCATGTCACATCTAGGCCCCCTATCCGGGTCGTGACAGAGTGGCCCCTTGAAGTTGGTCAAACAAATCATCAATCCTAGGCAACAGGTACCTATTCTTTAACGGTCACCTTGTTCAATTTCATATAATCAATACACATCCGAAGAGACCCATCCTTTTTCCTCACAAATAACACCGGAGCACCCCAAGGTGAAATGCTAGGCCTAATATACCTTTTTTTAAACAAATCCTTCAATTGGTCTTTCAACTCCTTCAACTCCGCCGGAGCAATACGATACGGGGGGATGGAAATGGGTTGAGTATCCGGGAGAAGGTCTATACCAAAATCCACCTCTCTATCGGGTGGGATGCCGGGAAAATCCTCTAGAAACACATCGGGCAACTCTTTCACCACCGGAACCAATTCAAGCCTAGGGGGTTCACCTTTTACATCTCTAACCCGAACAATATGATAGATACACCCTTTCCCAATCATTCTACGGGCCTTAAGATAGCAAATATACCTACCCTTAATTACGGAATTTCCACCCTTCCACTCTAACACTGGTTCATTAGGGACTTGAAACTTAACCCGCCTAGTTCTACAATCAATAGAGGCATATGATGCATGCAATTAATCCATCCCAAGAATGAAATCAAAATCATACATTTCAAGTTCTACAAGATCACCGGGGAATACTTTGTGCAACTCCGACACGAGACAACCCCTATACACCTTCTGAGCAACAATAGAATCACCCATGGGAGTATACATCGAATAAGGTTCCCTCAATGTTTTGGAACTCACACCAAATTTAATATCCAACAAAAGAGTTACAAAAGATAAATTTGCACCCAGATCAAGTAAAGCATTGCATCAAAGTTAATGATTTTCAACATATCCGTTATGACATCTGGAGCTTCCTCCACCTCTTGGCGGGCATGAAGAGCATAAAACCATTTGTTCCTTGGAGCACCACCAACTGGAGCCTTTGGTGGTCCTTGACCACCGGGAGCAACTTGGTCCTTCTTCACGTTCTTTGAGCAATTTAAGATTTTGTGGTCCAAGCTACCACACCCAAATCAAGCACCCGTGCCTTGTCTACATACACTCACATTAGAACCTTGGCCTTGTTGAAAATGGCCAAATCCACCACCCTTGACATTAGAGAATCCACCATCAAGTCGGGACCTATTCGCCTCATGCACCCTTCTCTCTTTCAACTTTTCACCCTCAGTTTTTTTTGCATAGGTCATGAGCCTCGAAATATCCATCTCCTTAGTAAGCATTGTCATCCGGAACTCCTTCACAACTAAATCCGACACACCCGAGATGAACTTGTGCATTCCTGCACGGGGATCCGAAACAAGAATAGGAGCATACTTAGAGAGTTTTGTGAACTTAAGGGCATAGTCCTTCACGGTCATAGTGCCTTAACAAAGATTGATAAATTTGGTCATCTAAGCTTTCCTAAGATCAAGTGTGAAGAACCGATCAAGGAAGGCCATTTTGAATTCCTCCCATCCAATCTTCACATCCATCACCCTCTCCACAAGCCATTGATTATACCATACTTGTGCCACGTCCTTGAGTTGGTAAGCCGCCAACTCCGCCTTTTCCTCTGAACTCACCCCCATAATTAACAATGCTTTAGTGAGCTCATCCACGAACTCTTGGGCATCCTCATCGGCCTTAGAACCATAAAAGTCTAGAGGGTTCATACAAGTGAAGTCCCACACCCTTAAAGCCGGAGCAGTGACATTGGTCGAGTTAATGGGCCGAGCTTGGTTGGCCAAAGCTTGGGCCAACATTCTGGAACTCAGCATGGGACACATACTCCTCAACCGGTGCCCGAGGAGCTAGTTCTTCAACCTCCGGAGCAGGACGGGGAAAGGGAGCTCTTCTGGGAGGCATTTTTCTTAAAGAGTGACAAACATACCAAGTTTAGAAAGAGTTATCGTAATACCTCATGGCACGACATAAGGAAGAAATGAAACAAAGTAATTACTAAAATGTTGTCATAACCTCTTGTTCATAGACATGGCACGGATCATAACCATGAACAAGACTCTAATCAATACGGCATGTTGGACTCCGAGGATCATTACAAATCTAGGGCATTGATACCATCTTTGTCATTACCCGGATAGGGGGCCTATATGTGACATGGTGAAGGAGAACCTAAAAGTCCTCAATCAAGCCATCATAGAATTATCACACACATCATCGGTTCGGAAGCGCGAAAGCTAAACACATAACAGAAAAGCTCTAAGAGATTTGTGACTTGGGACTCAAGCTATGGGGATATTATTGGGATTGGGACAAATATGTATTCACATAACCTAAAGAAATTATCGCTAAGGGAAAGGGTAAGGGGAATTAAAGCTATGGGGGCACACCGGGATTATGGGACTTTCCACATAAGCATACAGTTAATCACATTCCCCCCCAACATTCATATCATAATCATAATAACATACCATTCTCATAATAAAGGCTAAATAGAATAGTATTATATAACCATAATTTTAACATAACAAGTCATCGTACAAGAGTATAGATTATCCAACAAGCCTCTACATAGTTCGAGCAGGGCCTCGACATAGTTTGAGGCTCACCCTCAATACAAGAGTAAAGTAAATAACATAAGGAAACTAGGTAGATAGAATGTGGCTATTACCCTTGAACAAAAGGGCTCATCACTAGAAAACTCTTCACAAAATGATCAAGCATCGTCTGATAGAATGTAGATATCATCTCCGGTCCCTACATAGTTAGAACATATAGACAAAGAATATGGGTTAGCATAATTAAGCACTAAGTATGCGGGCATGCAATGCATATGACAATATATTATGACCAAGCAACATGACAAAGGGACAAATGATACGAAAGGACTGCACGTAGCCAAAGAGTAATATAGCAAGATGCTATGCCATGATGAATGAGATGTAATCCTATGATCAATATATAGCGGGGATGTAACCTCAACCGATAACATGGAAGACCCGAGCGAGCCACTACCCAAATACGGACTACTTGCCAAGTAGTACCCTATTCAACCCTTCAACAAGGGGATACATAACAAGTCAATCTCTATCTAGGAAGATAACCCATGGTGGCACATGGTTTGACAGAAAGGAGTATAGACCTTTGGAGATAGTCCAACCCAACTCCAATCCCTCGGTACTAAGTCTCATCCCACGAGAATACATATATATACATGCAACATCAAATTGGAAGACTTACATTCTTTTGAAATCATGCATCATTAGTCAAAACCAAACCATTGATCAAATCACACTTATGCTTAGGCCAAAGGCCATCAAGAGTTTCCAAAATCATTTTTATGATCCTTCCATGTCAATGCAATAACAGTAGCCCATCTACATAGCTTATCATATCAAGCCTTCAAACATGTCATGGTGGTGTAAGCACCCAATATGCTCAAAGAGCCATTACAAGAGACTATGTGATCACAATCCATACATATCAAATCATGTCAAGAGTTTCATCATAACAATATTCCATGCATATGCCATGAATGAGGAACAAGAACATGGGTAATGGAATTCAAACTTAGTTTCATAATTTGAAAGGTAATTCATCATAAATCATGAGAAAATCAAATATTAAAGCATAATGCAAATTACCCGTGCATAATTAAATCATAAAGGGACATGCACTTTGATTCTTCAAGAGTTTCCATGAACATTTATAAAATTCAAGTTTAAAACATAATTAAATTACCTAAAATCTACAGCACATAAACCCAATCAACTAATTACTTCAAAATTGGAAGAACCCATAACTTGAAGAAATCTTAAAATCAAAAATTAAAGAGTAGGGTTCCTGGGTCTTCAAGGATAGAAGAAAATCCTTGAATCAATTCCCACACACCTTCAATAGACCAAAGGAATTGAAAAATCAAGCAAGCAAAGGTTGTCTTCCCCAAATTTCTTCAAGCTTCAACAATAGAGGTCAAGAGAATTTAGGATTTTTAAAGTGTAATGAGTAGGCTTAGAATGGATGAAAAGAAGTTAGGGTTAGGTTAAGGGGGTTTAGGGGACCTTAGGATGCCCAAAAGGGGCCTTGATTAATTAAATCACAAAAATACCATTAATGAAATGGACATTTAACTGTTACACAGTGTTTCACGGAGGAGATACAGTGACCGTTTAATGGTACACTGGTCGTACAACCAATCGTGAGCCAACACTTAAACTTAACTTTGGCTCGAACTTTCGGGGGACTTTCTGGAACACTTCACGAGGGGGTTCACGGGCCGTGTGGATTCACATGGACCGTGTACTGGTCCGAGAATCCAAAAATGGCCCAAGAATCAACCCTACAAGTTGGCAAGCTCTCTGTCCCACTTGACTGCCATCCACACGGACCGTTTGAGGTCTCACGGGTCATGGGGCGGTCCGTGAGCCATGACTTGGGTTATGGGGTGGGTCCTGGACACCCTAAGCTCACTGGACCATGTCAAGGACCCCTACATGGACCGTGGACTCTCACATGATCAGTGGTCCTTGCCTTGGGCCATTTTAAAGGCCTATTTCCAATGTCTTCCGAATTTCAGGCAGTCTCACTATTTTGGCCATAACTTCCTCATACGAACTACACATTGAGTGAAACAAGTTGCGTTGCAAATATAACGCAAAGAGATTCAATTTGATATGTACTATCCCACAAGTTTCAACTTGCATCAAAAGTTATGTCTCTTCAAAGTTCACTGTCCAAACGACCGCTCTAGGCCACCAAATGATTTGTTTTGTGTTTTGCCACTTAATATCAACCCATGGCTACACAAAAAATCAACCATTACCAGAATAACATCATACAAGACCAACCATAAGGAGTTTTCAAAAAATTCGGGTCGTTACACCTCTAATATTTTATTTTAATAATGAAATTTGGGGATTTTTGGAATTGAGTTTTCTAAACTCGAATCATTGATTTCTCCCTCATCATAACTCCATTTTAAAACTATTTTCCCTGTTGCGTTCCTTATTACAAGGAGAAATTTTTCATATATTAATTTTCATATTTTGGCTACATTTTCCAACATGTGATTTTTGACCATTTTACTCTTTTCTCCAAATTAATTGATTTTAGTGTCATTAGACTCATTATGTGGTTGTGATACCATATATGAATAGATTGTGGTGATTTGGAGTACTGTGTAAGGGGGGAAGCGACAGATTTATCTTAATTTGAGATTTTAATTGAGGCAAGTGAATGTCTAACCTTTTGTTAAGTGTGAATGAACCTTGTATGCTCCTATGTGTGTGGAATTGAGTACTTTAGGGGTAGAATTTCATCATTGTAGTCTTGATCATGATATTTTGGATAGAATGATTATTTATATGGTGATTTCTTGATTTATAAATTAATTGTAGATTTATGACCTATGTGATCTTGTGAATTGTTTGATATTGATAGTGAGATTGTATTATACTGTGATATGATTGATATATTGAGACTATGGTGATATTGATATACTTGAGAATTCATTGGTTTCTATTCTTGAAAAATATGAGGTATACATACATCTTCCATATTCTATTTCCACGAGCATGACTATTTGCCATCATTATTTGATTGCTTGATCATCCAATGATGATGAAAAGCCGATGGGAAATGGTTTCGGCTAGAGAAAACAAAAAGAAAGAAAAAAATAAAAAGCCGAATGAAAAATATTTCGGCTAGTGAAAAAGAAGAAGAAAGTAAATAAATGAAAAGAAGAAGGCAAATGGTTCTAGCTAGATATGAAAGAAATTTCCAAAGGAAAATGGTTTTGGCGGATATATGATCCATGTGTAGCCCCAATAGATTTTGATCTTAGGCTATTAGTAGATGTGTTCATAGAACCAACATGCATCACGATATTTGGCATTGTATTGCATTATACATATTTCATGACATCCACTCTATCACATATCAAATCTAGTTGTTACTATTGTGCATGGTCTATGAGCTTGTGTACTTACCGTATTTTTGATTGTGAGAAATGGGTTGGACCTATTTATATACTTGGGTATTGATGTACTATGCCTGATGATGAGGATACCTATCTTACTATGATCTGTATATTATACTATGCTGGGACTTATCTGAGTACAAACTTGTAGTTCAACGGCTTGTTGTTAGGATTTAAGGAGTTACTTGTGTTCTTTATTGCTTTACTTTAGGTTAGTTCCATTTCACCGAGTACCCTATTATTTAGTTCTCACGCCTTGCTACATTTATTTTGTAGGTTGTGAGCTCGGTCCATCCTATTAGACTTCTCTCTTTAGGGATCGAGCTTCTAGATTACTAGTGAGGTAGTTACTTACGTCTTTAGAAACCTGTGCTGATCCTATTCTATGTTTTTTTTTCTTGAGGACTAGAAATTATGACCTGTATTTCATTTGAGTATTCTATACATAGAGGCTTGTACATGTGACACGAGTTCTTGGGATGGTTGTATTTAGTTCTCTTCCATATTTATCTATCTTATTAGACTACTACACTTTGCTTTCATTGTTTTGTTATGTTTTTTGGGAATTGGACTAACTCTCCTTGGTAAAATAGGTGAGTGTCATCACACTCAAATTTTGGTCATAACAAGTAATGACCCTCTCAGTCATTTCTATGGTTTTGCATTTATTGCGTTGATTTGAGCATGTGTACAGTGTCCTCGAGCTATTGGAGATTTGTTGGGATTGTTGGAATATTTATTGGTTAGGTTATGTGGGAGTTATGTAGATTTTTGAGTTAACTAGAAAGTTACCTTATAAAATGAGTTTTTAGGTAAAGTCCTAGTAAAGTCGTAGAGTGGAATTCGAACGATTCCATTAGCTCTAGAATGGTCGAATTAGGCTAGGAGCATGTCTGGTGCGATTATATCATGGTTTATTTTGCTGCAAAAATCAATTAATTGTTGACTCAGTCAATGCCCTTATAAACCATTCCCTGGATGAGTATTTTGATAGTGCGAGTTGCTCCGAAATATTGATTTTTTCAATGATGACCCCTTATTTAATACCAGGGATATTCAGATGCAATTTGACCTGTGGGGGCTTTCTGATAAAAGTTTTATATAAAGAAGTAGGACCCTCATGTTATCATGAAAAGCTCCGTTGGGAATTTCTACTATACCGTTGGATCCAGAAAGTCAAAATTCATATGGTTACATAGTTCATTTGCAAAAATCGGAGTCTGAATGAGCCTGGAACGACAAATAAGAGATTGAAAGGTTAAGGAGGATAAGATAATGTGACAATCTTTGTTGCTGCCACGTGGTGTGATCTGGTGATGCCACATGGCAGGGAGGTGTCAAGACATTCCAGCCTCTATATAGATATGGCATTCAGGTAGCAAACACACATATATGTACATATATTTCTCTAACATTCCATGGCAATTTTTGGAGCATTTCTTATCCAATTTGAGCGATTCAAGGGTCCACGTGACTCAAATTTTCTCAAGGAATGTCATGATGAAGTCGGATTTAGATTCGACACTTATTTTGAGGTAAAATTTCTATTTTAGTTGTTGTTGCTCTCATAAATTGTGAAAAAGTTTACATGTTGATATTGTGACCAATTCTTGATAGAATTTAACAAAATTTGAGTAGAAACTTATCTACGATCCAAGGGGAACACTATGATATGTTAGGTGTTCATTGATTTTGACGATTTTTGAGAAATTTGACCAAGAAAGCTTTGAAAAAAATGTTTTCCCAGTAATGTTTTTAAATTCAATTTTGGGGGTTTTCTCGGTCTATTGGGGACCATTTTGGGAAAAATTTTGGGTTGTGGAATCGGGGTTAAGTCAGAATCATTTTACGAGGGTTAGTTCAACATTTTTGATGTGGGCCTTTTTTTCTGTTTTAGGTCCAATTGATGTATTTTTGCTCATTCTTCAAGTTTTTACAGCCAATTCAAGAAGTAATTCAGGGGGGAAAAACTTAGCTGGTTTGACTCAGAGCAAAAGATGTTGGATTCCAGGTAAGCTAGGCTTTCTCTAACCTTAGATTGAGCTAAAATGTTTACATATTTGAGTTAGAATGTGTAGAAATGTATTGTGAATGGGTTGAGCTATGTAATATATGTTGCATATAGCTGGTTGTGAATCTTCATATTTTATATATGGTGATATGTGACTATAATTTTTTTATATTGAGGTTTATGTTAGCCGTAGGTCTAGATTAGCTGAGTTCTTACACGATTTGAGTATGAGAGGGCCCGAAAGATATTGGTTTGGGCCACAAACATATGACAGGTATGGGCACTAGCTCCACTCTTGCATGTCTGTATGATACCATAGCCTGAGATTACTGAGATTTGATAAATTATGAGACTGTTGTTGACTATATGTGGTATTGTAGACTGTTCTGATGTCCAACTTGATTTTGATAGCCTTGATGGTTTGAGATACTTGTGATACGACTATAGCTTCCATGTTACTCTATAACCTTAGTTGTTATATACTTGTATTGAAGTTTTGATATCTAGGTTATCCTAAGTACTTGTGATCGTCTGGTTGTGATCTATTATCCTCTAGTAGACATGACTCATCACGATTTCTATAGCATATATCTTATATTTCAAGCTGGTAGTTATTATACACATGTTAAACTTCTTTGTACTGGTTATGTTCTGAGAATTGTTATCGCTTATACCTATGATTGGGCACTGTGACCTTGGTATGAAATGGATACTACTATACCTTAGGAGATATAAAAATGCAGATGTGCTTCTACAAAGGGATGTGTACTTGATCCTTAGAGATTTACTAGGTCATCCATAGGTGTAACATGATCTTCAGGAGTTAGTCATTGGAATTTCTATCTATTTTGGAGATTGTCACATTATCAGTGAGCTGACACATAGTTGCCTGGATAAGTTATCTCTATTATCTGTGGGGTTAACATGTGATATGTATGTTTGGTTACTTGTTTCCTATATGGATGTTCTGGTATAAGAGTTATGTTATATTGAGAGACTTGATGTTGGTCACACTTATGGCTACTTTTTGTGACCTTGTGACTTTGTGACTATGATCGGTGTTGTAAAGTAGTTGACATGCCATATTCGGCCTCTCGGATAACTAAATTATGATATAAATGATGAGATGTGTGTCATACTCGAGTTTAGTTGGGTAGTATCATTTGTTGGGGTGTTGTTGTGATTATCAGTTGGACTGCCTATTATTCTACCCTGAGGTCTTATTATTGTCAGTAGTTAGTTAGGATATTGTTAGCCTAGTTCTTCCTTACTCTAGACACTTGCTACGTCTTCAGCTGGGGTTAACTTGTTGACAACTAGACACGATTCTATACTACTCCCATTGAGGAATACACTTGGGTTGATTATTTAATGCCTGTTGGGTGTTCGAATACTGGGAAACATGTTACGTTCTGGGAACAGATTGTCTGTTCTACTCCTGACTATGTGTTATAGGCATAGTCTTTTATAACGCCCTGATGTCTAGTCAATCGTATTATGTGAGTTTGTTATGCCTTAAGGTCTAGTCCAGGGGTATTATATTAGTACTGCACGCCCTGATAT
This sequence comes from Solanum aculeatissimum, assembly GCA_038996855.1. NCBI lineage: Eukaryota > Viridiplantae > Streptophyta > Magnoliopsida > Solanales > Solanaceae > Solanum > Solanum aculeatissimum. The sequence continues at coordinate 9,737 of JBCEWC010008227.1, read as the reverse complement.
CCAATCGAGGGTATCGTCTGAGTTTATCATGCCCTGATGTCTAGTCCAGGGTCTTGCTCACCTGATGTCCAATCTAAGGGGTTTTCTTGAGGTCTAGTATAGGCATTGCCTAAGTTCAAGTCTACGCATGGACGGAAGTCTAGTCCAGGCATGACCTGAGGTCCAATCAAGACTAGGGTACTAACTTATTCCAATTTGTGGTTTCGATTTAGGTTTTGTCTTCTCTCCTACCGTTAGAGTTAAGTTACTGGTTCACATTCAGTTGGGTGGCTGGGTCGTGCTTTTGGTTACTAATCCCTATATCCCTTCACCTATATACCCCATGATTGTGCATGAGTGTACCTTCTAGGCTTATAGTGGCCAGTTGGCGTTCAAGCAGAGACACTAGGGTCGTACACCCATGTACAGATGACGCTTGATCTTATGATATGGAGAGTCAGGCTCTGCGATGGTTTCATGGGGTTTCAGTGATTATCTATCGGTTACATGGAGTGAGTGTACCTTCTGGGCTTATGCGGGCCTGGGTGGCGTATATGCATAGTTACTAAGGCCTTGGACCTACGTACAACACTATGCCTCAGTTGGAGGTAGTTGTGGTATAAGCCTACATAGTTCTTATCATTCGGTATCTATATTCATCATTTGTGTTAGTTCTATTTGTCATTGTTCTTCATCTTGGTTGGTTCAGTTGTGATTTAATTATTTCAAAACATGCTTGTACACTGATTTGAGTTCTATTTGCTATAAGGTTGTCGTACTCTATATATATTTGAGCTTTTTATATGTTCGCTATTTCACTTGATCGGCCGATGATACCTACTTGGTGCCACTTTCTGGTACTAACCCCCTATATTTCTACATGTTTCCATGTTGCAGATCAAGGTACGGGCCATGGTTGCTAAATTGGGGGGTTCTGGAGCGGTCAGGAGACTTTTGGTGAGCACCAACAACTTTGGCATCATCACAGTCTCATTCTTTTAATGGTCACCTTTTGCTTTTAGACCTTCTCCTTGTACAGTAGAATTATAAATTTATAGAAACACTCGTACTTTATGTATTATTATGGTTATTGATATATGTATATGATATATCCTAGCGTCTATTGTGACTCTATACAATTAACTTCCAGGTCCTGGGTAGGTTGCAGGTATATATATATATATTATGGTATAGGTTATGGTTATGACTAGAGAGATAGGAAAGGTACCCTTGAGTTGGATAATTAGTTTTCCCATAGGTGGGATCTAGCAGGAGCCATCATGATCAGGACCGGGTCATGACAAGGTGGTATCAGAGCCAGGTTTATTGGTCTTAGCTGTACAGAGTCACCATCTAGTAGAGTCCTCACTGGGACCGGGTTGTAATGACATTGTAGGCGCCATCATGACAATGTTCGGGTCGTGACATACACCTAATCACTCTAGGGTAGGGAAAATCCTAGCCTAATTGGATATTGATGCCTTAAACACAAAATCACTCTAGCCAAGATTTTCCTTTCTTGGAAACCTCCTAGAGTCGCTCAACTGTGAAAATATATCCCATAATGTTGACATGGTCAATTTAGCTGTGTTATCTTGAAAACTGAGCAAAAATTAGGCACAAAAGGCCTAAAACACGAAAAATAGGGTCCACACCTAAAATTCCAAATAAAAATCCCAAAAATGACCCCTACAACTTCTCGGGTCTACAACCCAAAATTTGGCACAAAACGGGCCTAGAAGATCAAGAAAACATGCAAAATAAAGTTAACCTTGTCGGGAAAACATTCTTTCCAAAACATCTTCGGTCCAAATTCCCAAAAATTGAACAATTACAGCCAAACCCAGTGTATCACAGTGTTCCCCTTAGAACGTAAAACAATTTAGGCTCAATTTTATTCAATCCCTTTACTATTTAGTCACGAAATCAAAATAGAAAGTTTTACACAATTTCGAGAACAACAAAAGTTAAAAAGGAAATTTTACCTCGAATCACGTGCCAAAACCCGAAACCAACTTTACCACAACTTTTCATATGGAGATCTGAGTCACAACGAACTTTGTATCACAAAAAATAGGACTTGTATGGCACTTTTTACGAGCTAAGGAAATTTGAATCTGAGGCTGATTCGCGTTGGGTTGAGCCTATATATAGGCCACCTCTCAGTCCTCAGCGAATGTGAACCAGGTCCTGCGAATGCGGGGCTGTGGGGGAAATGCCCCTCTCCGTAAATGCAGACCAGGTTCAATGAAAGTGGGGCTCTGGGGAAATTTCCTTTCATTGCGAACATGAATCAGGTCCCATGAACGTTAGGCTATATGGCCACCTCCTCCGCGAATGCGGAGGGAAATATTATTGGTGCTACACCAACAGTTCCCAAGACTTCTCCTGGCCATCCTTGGGTCTCTCGATGTTTGATTTACACAAACGATTAGTTTCACCACCCAGATTTCAATGTTCTGGATCCAATGGTGTAGTCAGAATTCCCAACAAAGCCACTTATAAAAAAATGAGTACCCTACTTCTTTTCACTTAAATTAGCTAAAATGAATTGAGGGGTCAAAATGCAACCGGATGACTCCAAAAACTGGCAAAGGGTCATTTTATATTATTTTTGACATTTTGGAGGTTACCACGCCATCAGATTCCCATTCCGAGCACGTTTTGCTAGATTTTAATAGAAATACACTTTTAGCTTCCAGTTGAGCTCATTTTGCAACTTTCGACCTAAAATCATGCCAGAACCCTCTGTCCTTGAATCAACCACCCTTTGAGAACAACATGACCATCCCGGAACTAACGAAACAACCAAAATCCTATTCTGAGGTTGCTTACTAGGCTTTTGACAAAAATGTTATTTTTGCAATTTTAGCTTCTCGCTAACTTCCAAACTAGCACAATTCTCAACCAAAGAGCCTTATAACAATCCCAATAACCCCAACAAGTCATAACAGGTCTGAATCAACTATACCAAAGCTCAAAATAGTAGAAAACATAAAAATGCCCTATAGGGTCATTACAACATCCCCCACTTATTAGATATTTGTCCGTGGAAGTAAAGTAAAAAGCATACCTGATGGCTTGAATAGGCCGAGATGATATTCCCACATGTGTGCCTCAATCCCTAGGTAGCCTCCTCGACCAGACGGTGTTGCCACTGTACCTTAACCATCGGTATGACCTTGGGGTGCAACTATCTGGTATCTCCAGCTAAAATGGCCCCCGGCTCCTCAACGAAAGTCAGACGGTCATCCAACTCAATTGAATCATATTGCAGCACATGTAACTCATCTTGAATATACCGACACAACAAAGACACATGGAATACCGGGTGTATAGCGGAGTAAGCTAGAGGTAGGGCAAACTTATAAGCAACTCGCCCAGCTCGGCTCAATATCTGAAAAGGTCCAATTTATCGAGGATTTAACTTACCCTGTCTCCCAAACTACATGACCCTTTTCTGGGGCACTACTCTTTGAAATACTCAGTCTCCAATCTAAAACTATAAGAACTGGCGTCTATGCTCAACATAACTCTGGTGTCGACTCTGAGTTATCCTCAGTCTATCCTGGATAACTATGATTATGGCTAAGGCATCTTGCAACACATCTATACTATAGGGACTCGGCTCGGAAGGCTCAAACCACCCAATAGGAGTACAACATTTCCAGCCATTTAATGCCTCGAAAGGGACCATCTAAATACTAGTATGATAGCTGTTATTATAGTCAAACTCAGTTAACGACAGTAGCTGGTCCCACTTACCCCCGAATGCTAACACAAAAGCACGTAACATATCCTCTAGAACATGAATAGTGGGCTCAGACTGGTAATCAATCTGTGGGTGAAATATTGTGCTTAAATCAACCTTGGTGCCCAACTCTTGCTGAAAAGCCCTCCAAAAACTGGAAGTAAACTATGACCCTCAACTAGATATCATAGATATAGGCACCCCGTCCAAACAGACCATCTCCCAAATGTAAACATGTGTTAATCGCTCCACACTGAAGGTAGAAAGGACTGGAATGAAGTTTGCAGACTTAGTCATCCAATCGACTATCACCAAATGTTGTCTTAACCCCTAAAAGTATGAGAAAGCCCTATAACAAAGTTCATAGTCACGCGCTCCCACTTCCACTCAAGAATGGGCAGCGGCTGGAGTGTGACACCTGGTAGTTGATGCTCATCCTTAACCTACTGGCCACTGAGACAATGCGACACATAATCTACAATATCTCTCCTCATACTATCCAACCAGTAATGTTGCCTCAAGATTCAGTACATCTTAGTTGTTCTTGGGTGAATAGAGTATTTGGAATCATGTGCCACCTGTAGAATCAATTGTATCAAATCCCCAACTATGGGAAAGCATAACTGGCTGTCAAACCTGAGAAATTCATCTGAATCAACTGTATCCTGATCACCAACACCCTGTGGTACTATATCCTAGAGACCTACTAAAGACTCATCCTCAAAATGACGAGTCTGAATCTGATCAACCAGTGAAGAATGAGCCGCAATAAAGTCCAATACTCAGTTGGAGTCTAAAATATCCAATCGAACCAACCAGTTTGCTAAAGACTAAATGTATAAAGCTAATCAGGTGTGCTAGGCTGCCCATATTCACTGCCTTCTGACTCAAGGCATCCGCTACCACATTTGCCTTTCTCAAATAGTATAAAATAGATATATCATAGTCAACCAACAACTCAATCCACCATCTCTGGCGGGAATTTAGGTCCTATTGAGTCTTAATATACTATAAGCTCTGGTAGTCCATATATATATCACAATGTATGCCATACAGATAATGCCTCCAGATCTTGAGAGCAAATACTACAGTCGCCAACTTTAAGTCATGTGTGGGGTATCTACGCTCGTAGCTCGTAACTATTAAGAAGCATAAGTAATAACTTGACCCTGCTACATTAATACAAATCCAAGCCCGATATGAGAAGTATCACCATAAACCACGAAGCTCTCTCCCTCAAGAAGGGGGGTTAAAACGGGAGCACTACTCAGCAACTCTAAAAACTAGACTCACAGTCATCGGACCACACAAATGGCACACCCTAGTGAGTCAATGGAGTCAATTGAATGGTAATAATGGAAAATCCCTCAACAAACCTTCTGTAATATCCTACCAAGAGAAAGAAACTCTGAATCTTTGTCACTAAAGTAGGCCTAGGCTAGCTATGAATCATCTTGACCTTAGCTGGATCCATACTGATACACTCACCAGACACCACTTGACCCAAGAAAGCCACAAACTCAAGCAAAAACTCATACTTAGAAAATTTAGCATATAACTTATGTTCTTGAAGTGTCTGAAGCACAATACGAAGGTGCTGGGAATGTTGCTCTCAACTCAGTGAATATACCATAATATCATCAATAAAAACCACCACGAAGGAGTCCAAATATGGCCGAAATACCCAAGTCATCAAATCCATAAATGTTGAAGGGAATTAGTCAACCTAAATGGCATGACTAGGAACTCATAATGCCCATAACGGGTCTAAAATGCAGTTTTCTAAACATCCCCTACCTGGATCCTCAATTGGTGATAGCCCAATCTCTAATCAACCTTAGAAAACACTTAGGCCCCCTGCTATTGATCAAATAAATGATCAATACATGGTATAGGACAATGGTTCTTGATTATCACATTGTTCAACTATTGATAGTCAATACACACTTAAAGAGTCTCGTCTTTCTTTACAGAGAAATGCTCGACCATATAAACCATAGATCTAGCAAACCCTGAACCTGAGTACTGAGCTCCTTAAGCTCTGCTAGAGCCATTTGGTATAGAGGTATATATGGGTTTAGTGTCCGACTCAACCTCTATCGCAAACTCAATCTCCCGCATAAGTGGTAACCTAGGAAAGTTTGTTAGAAACATATTAGGGAACTCATATATGAATGCCAAATACCCCATAGTAGGTGTCTTGGTTGTCATATCATGCACATGGGCTAAATAAGTTAAACATCTTATGGATATCAACTTCTGAGCCTGAATATATGATATAATACCTATCAGAACCTGACACATAGACCACTGCTAAACCACTAAGGGCATCCCAAGTATCGCTAAAGTGATAGTCTTGGTATAATAATCGATTACAACATGATGTGGGGCCAACCAATCCATACCCAGAATATGGTAAAAATCAAGCATATCAAGAAATATCAAATCACCCTAAGTGTCAAAACCCTGAAGAGTCACCACACAAACTCTACAAACTTGATCAACTACCAATGAATCCCTCACTGGGGTAAATACCTGAATCTGAGAGAATAAAGGCTTGATAGTCACACCTAGATGAGGAACATAATATACAAATACATAAGAAAATGTTGAACTTGGATAAAATAAGGTAGATATTTGTGGCTGGCATACAAAAATCATACCTGTGATGGCCTCGACCCATAATGGTGCAATATAAAAGTAGCCCTGATGGCCTCCTCCTCGAACATCACTACTATACCCAACTCTACCTCCCTTGACGGGCCCTCTAGAACCTTGCTGATCCTTTAACTTATCATCCCAGCGACCACGATCCTGACCCCTGCCATGGCCACCTTATAAAGGAGCTAGTGTGGTGGACTATGTGGCAGCAAGTGTTGTTGTTTGCCTAGGACAGTCTTTGAGCCACTGATCTAGTGCCCCATACCTAAAACATCCTAATATATCCCTAAGCGTTTGACTACCAGAAAATGATGACCTAACGGGCCCTGAAGTAGCGGAGTCACTCTACCTCTGTCTACACCTGAGAGGATATAAGGAACCACCCCTACTAGATGTACCTAGGCCCTGATGGCCATCCTTGGAAGACTATAGTGTTGCGTGATATGGTTGGCCGATTTGACCCTACTGACCCCTCCTCAAAGGCCTATCCCTCGATGCTCAAAACCCTGCCTTGGAGCTACTGAACTCTCCCTCACATCTAGGCTGCCTTTCGGTGCCCCCTTAGGCCTCACGACTAATAAACTCTAGGGAGAGAGCATGCCCAACAATATCAAAAAATGAGTAGCCTGAGGTCACTAATGCATGTACACTTATCCTTAATTAACTCCTCAACCCTCGGACAAAATACTTAATCGACTCCTCTTCGGATGGCAAAATAGTTATAGCATACTAGGAGAGCTCCTGAAATCGGACCTCATACTAGGACATTGTCATCTGTCCCTGCTCAACTTGCACTAACTAATCCCACTGACGATCTCTAAAGTTCCTGGGAAAAAATCTAGTCAAAAAAGACTCTGTGAACTCTATCCAAGTCATCGATGTGGCTTTTGCTGGGCTAGTGTCTTGACAAGTCTGCCACCACTACCTGGCAGTACCATCAAGCTGGTAATCTATAAACTCAACACCTCACAATCCAGCAATCACAAGGTATACAACTGCTCAATGCAGGCTGTCAGGAACTCTTTTGCATCCTCTCCTGCAACCACAGAAAAACCCCATGGGGCCAATCTCAAAAAGTAGCCAACTTACCTCTATTCCTAAAACTGCACTGCTATCTTTGGCTGAGTTGGGACCTCCAAAACCACAAGCTCTGTTGGTGCCTGGACTAGAGGAGCTAGAGCTAGTGCAATACCCTACTGTATGGATCTAAGCATTATCAAGATCTACCCTAAAACTGTCTGCACCTTAGGTGTTACTACAGGAGCAACTGTTGGAGCTGGTGACTCTAGCTGCGATAGAACTACGGCATCCAATATCTTCTCTTCAGGCTCAGGGGACTACTCCCTAACTGGGACTAATAGTGTAGCCCTACCTCAGCCACTTTTCTTGCCCTGAGTATATGCCTCTGATGCCATACCTGTGAAGAACGGATAAAGTCCGATTCCCAACCATTAAGAGGCTATTTGGAAAATGCACAAATATAATCAACAATACAGGAAAGTTCTTAAGCATCCCTTCGCCTCCAAGGGATAATCCACTAACGTCTCCGCACCCATTTATTAGACTCTACTAGATGGTAGCTATATACAACTAAAACCAGTGAACCTTAGGCTCTGATACCAACTTATCATGAACCTATTCTAGTCATGATAACATCTGTTAGATCCCACCTACAAGAAATCCAAAAACCTAGCCCACAAGGTACCTGTCCTAGCATCCTAGTCCAGCCATAAAATTATAACAACAATATAAATAATTGAAAACTACCCAGAACCTAGAAATCCACTTTATAGATTTGCAATAATTGAAATACGAATTGGTATACATGAAAGCCAAACAAAAATAGACATATACAATCTGAGAGTTCTCCTATAAATACATATTACTACAGTGCTAGGCTAGAGTTTGAAAATAAAAGATGACTATCAAAAGAAGGAAACTGTGACGAAGTCAGAGCTGCTAGTGCTCACCAAAAAGTATTCTCCGGCACTCTCAGATCCCATGAACTCAGTGCCCACGGCTAGTAACCATACTTGCATTATGGGAAGATGTAGAAGTATGGGTTAGTATAAGAAAAATGCACCCAGTAGACATCACCGGCTAACTAGGTGAAATAATAAACAATAAGAAGCTTAAATGCACAAAAACATAATTGTTCCAGATGTCAAACCCATAACCTCAACCTAAATTAAACCTAGTATTATATGCGAGTACAAGGCCCTAACAACTATGTTTATATGCCACTTGAGACCCCATAAGCCTAAGAGGTACACCTGCGCATAATCTAGAGCTGATATATCATCACAGAACCCCATAAAACCATCACTGAATCCCACTCTCTACATCACCAGGATAAGGGTAAGTTGTACATAAGGGTAAGTCCCTAGTGTGTATGCTTGAGCGCCCCTTGAGCCCCTATAAACCTAGAAGGTACACCCACACACAATTAGGGTATAAGTAGGTGTATATATCCACGAGTAATCAATCATGGGGCCTTGCCCCAAAAACCTCAACACATGCATAATGGTAGGACGTATCCCTCGTAGGAGAAAGAATCTCCCTCGTATCAATAATCTCAATACATGTGGAATGGTTGGACATATCCTCCATGGGAGAAAGAACTTACCCTTATCCTGGGGCCTTGCCTCTAATTGGAATTAGAATGGTCCTCGACCCAATACCTAGCCAATGCTCGATCAGAGTCTGCATTTATCACCAGGCATCTCAGTCTTAGCCACCAGAGACTCGGATTATGGGGTGCATCACCCAGGTCTCAGACACTCAAATGCAATAAACTGGAGCTCAGACAATGATGGGAGCATCACTTGGGATGAGACATCAATCAGACACTCACTCAACTAGTATGTTCGGATCCTAAGTTTCCAAGTCATATCGTGCCTAGAGTCAACAAAGACAACGATGCTCATAATATAGGTATCCCTAAAGATCACCATCCATATCATAACCATAATAGAACCTCTGTCTTAAATACGCAAAACCAGAAACCCAACAACTGACAACAGTACACAGAGCGTATATCACAATGATCATTATAAAAGTGGGTCTAACATGTTGTAACCCAACCCATCATATGGATATCATAGTTTCCCAAAGCAACTGGGCCAAAAGGTGTCATATCTAAATCAGATTAAGTCACAATATGATAATTAATCATTAAGGAGCCTTTCAGGCAACATATCTCAAAAATATGTATAGCATGCTCTTATAGAAAGTGGTATAGGTCTGAATGTGTGTAACACCCCGTAATATCCACGTGCTAGTACTATTTATAGAACACTTGATGCAGCCTTGCGATATAGGTGGTGGACTAAGTTTTTCATATGAA
>JBCEWC010008226.1:0-20273 GCA_038996855.1 Solanum aculeatissimum | reverse complement strand
CAAAATTGTCCCTCTAGGCCACTTTCTAGCCCAATTTGCATTCGGCCACTTAAACTCAACCCATGGCTACCAAAACTTAACCATGGCTTGTAGTACATCATATAATGCCAACCATAAGTAGATTTGGAAAATTTTTGGGTTGTTACACCACATTTCACGAGTGGCCTCACGGTCTGTGTAGTGAAACACGGGCCATTTGGTTGTTCATGGAATGAGACTTGGGATATTGGCCAACGTTCATGGAGCATGCCTTCACTGCCTCACTTATTAGTTGGACTCATGGTCTGTGTGGTGTTACATGGTCTGTTTGGCCGTTCATTGTTAGTGACTTGGGTTGTTGACCAACTATCCTGGAGGATGCCCTTATTGCCCCACTTCACGGGTAGCCTCATGGTCCGTGTGGTGTTACACGGATCATTTGTCCATCCATATAACGGGACTTTGAACAATGACAAACTTACTTGGAAGGACGTGGCTACGGCACACTAAAGGACTGTGAGATGACACACGATCCATTTAACATGTTGTGTCACTATTCTCGGCTCATTTTGTCCAGGTTTTGCACTCCATCCCTTGTCGAACCCACCATGGATCACTGTAGTGACCTTTCAAGCACACAACAAACACCTGCAACTATAAAAACAACGACTAATAACATACGAAAAGTAAATAATAAATATTTTTTTATATCAATCATTACAACATGGGTTGCCTCCCATAAAGCTCTTGATTTTACGTCGCGGCACGACGCGGCTCCCTCACTACTCAAACTTCATCAAGGTGCACTACCTCTACATCGGAGGCTTCAGAAACAACACCCACATATTTCTTGACCCTTTGGCCATTTACCTTGAACCGGTGCCCATTCTCAGCTTCTAACTCCAATGCACCATAGGGGAAGACTTGAACAACCTTATAAGGGCCATCCCATCTTGACTTAAACTTACCTGGAAATAGCCGCAACCAAGAGTTATAAAGAAACACCTTGTAGCCCACATTAAAACTATGCGGTGTGATGTGTCTGTCGTGCTTGGCCTTTATCCTGGCCTTTAAGGCCCACAATTCCTTATGCTCTAGCTCCACGGGTAAGTGACATGCCTTACCAAACACCGATTAGTATAAGGACATATCAATGGGGGGTTTTGTAGGCTGTGCGATAGGCCCACAACACATCATCAAGTTTCCTTGCCTAATCAGTTCTGGAAGCATTGACAGACTTGGCTAGGATCTCTTTGATTTCCCTGTTCGACACTTTCACTTGGCCACTAGTCTGTGGATGGTAGGGTGTGGCAACCCTATGCTGCTTGACTCCATACTTAGCTAGTATCACACGAAAGATCTTGTTACAGAAATGGGTTCCCCCATCACTAATGATAATTTTAGGAGTCCCAAATCTGGAGAAGATGTTTCACCTTAGAAACTGGGCTATGCGCTTACTCTCATTGTTTGGCAGGGCTACTTCTTCCACCCACTTTGATACATATTCAACCGCCACTAAGATATACCTCATACCATAAGAGCTTATAAAGGGGCCCATGAAGTCGATGCCCCAGACATCAAAGATTTCCACCTCCAGAATAGGGGTCAAGGGCATCTCCTGGTGCCTAGAGATATTACCTTGTCTCTGACATTGGTCACATCCCAACACTAGGTCATGAGTATCCTTGTATAGAGTGGGCCATTAGTATCCACATTGGAGTATCTTTTTAGTAGTCCTAGCACTGCTGTGGTGCCCCCCACGGGAGAAGCGTGACATGCTTCTATTATGCTTAAAATCTCTTCTTCAGGAACACACCTCCGAATGATCCCATCAGCATATGTACGGAACAAGAATGGTTCATCCCAGAAGTACCTGTGCATATCATGGAGAAACCTTTTTCTCTGGTGAGAGGTTAAGTCCTCAGGCATGAGTTCACTCACCAGATAGTTAGCATAATCAGCATACCATGGAATTAGATCAATAGAAGAGGCTAGTACCTGCTCATCGAGAAATGAATCATCGATGGTTAACCAATCGTTCCCCTTTGACTCATCCTCCAGGAAAGATTGGTGGTCTTCAACATGGTTCTCAGTCCCTTTTCTGTCTTGAACCTCAAAATCAAACTCTTACAATAGTAGGACCCATCGGATCAGTCGTGGCTTCACATCCTTTTTGGTCATAAGATACCTCAATGCTGCATGGTCGGTGTGCACAATTACCTTGGTACCCAAGAGGTAGGCCCAAAACTTATCAAAAGCATAGGCCATTTCCAACAATTCCTGTTCAGTTACAGTGTAGTTTCTCTGGGCTTCATTCAAGGTCTTGCTGGCGTAGTAAATGAGGTGAATGATCTTGTTGTACTTCTGACCTAGTATAACTCCCACAGCAGTTCTACTTGCGTTACACATAATCTCAAATGAGGCTGACCAGTCAGGAGCCATAACCACAGGCGCAGTAATCAACTTTTGCTTCAAAGTCATAATAGCCTGTCTGCAGCTTTTATCGAACTAGAACTTGGCGTCTTTTTCCAGCAGCTAACATAATAGATGTGTAATTTTGGAAAAGTCTTTTATGAACCAGCGGTAGAATCCCGCGTGCCCCAAAAAACATCTGACTCCTTTCACTGAGATAGGTGGCGACAACTTTTCAATAACCTTGATCTTTGCCTTATCTACCTCTATGCCTCTTTTTGATATCTTATGGCCAAGGATTATCTCCTCATTGACCATGAAATGACATTTTCCCAGTTCAAGACCAGGTTTGCCTCCTCGCAATGTTGTAGAGCCTTGCTCAGGTTAAAATGACAGTCATTAAATGATTCACCCACCGCGGAGAAATCATCCATGAATACCTCAAGGGTATCCTCAACCATGTCTGAGAAGATTGACATCATGTATCGCTGAAAAGTAGTTGGGGCGTTACACAACCCAAACAACATCCGTCTGAAGGCGAACGCCCTATATGGACAAGTGAAGGTAGTCTTCTCTTGATCCTTGAGCGTTATTAATATTAGATTATACCCCGAATACCCATACAGAAAATAGTACCATCCTCTGCCTGCTACCCGATCTAACATTTTGTCCATGAAGGGCATGGGGAAGTAGTCCTTCTGATGTGACAAGACCAACTTGTTCTTATCATTGGCAATGAATATCATACCCTTTTTCTTGGGTATACATTGTACTGGACTAACCCACTGACTGTCTGAAATCGGGTATATAACCCTAGCATCTAACCACTTAATGATCACATTTTTCACAACCTCCTGTATGGGCGAGTTAAGCCTATGTTGATGCTCGATTCTAGGCACACAAATATCTTCTAACTTAATCTTGTGAGTGCATATACCTGGCGGAATCCCCCATAATGTCAGCAATGGACCAACTAATTGCCTTCTGAAACTGTTGCAGTACCCTCAACAATGCCACCATCTGCGTTTCCTACAAATCTGTAGCTACAATCACAGGTAAAGTGTTATTATTACCAAGAAAAGCATACCTTAAGTGTTGCGGCAGTTCTTTGAGCTCCCCTGTTGTAGGCTCCTCAATAGAAGGCTTAGAAGGTGGGGATGGTCTATTATGTAAATCTAGATCCAACATTCTTGGCACATAGGGACTGGTTTCCTTGCCTTGCAACGCTTACACCGTACCCTTATAGTCAATTACACTGTCATCGAGAAAGTTCATGATTATCGCAGGCAGCTCATTTACATTCAATATTTCCTCAACTGAGACCTCAGAAAAGTAAGTCTCCTCTACATCGATGACATACATCTCTCTGAGCCATTTTCATAGATGCACATACATTGAATTTGACCTCCTCTAAGTTCAATTTGAAGGTTAGCTCACCACGTTCCACGTCCACTAATGCTCTTCCAGTAGCTAAGAATGGTCTCCCAAGGATGATAGGAACCTCAAAATTGACCTGGCAATCTAGAATAATGAAATCTGCAGGGAAAATGAACCTGCCTACCTTGACCAACACGTCGCATAGAATTCCCACGGGCCTTTTGACTGACCTGTCTTCCATGAGTAGCCGCATAGTCATGGGTGTAGGGACTCCCAAGTCCAACTGCCTGTATACTGCTAGCGGCATCAGGTTTATACTAGCGCCCAAGTCACAAAGAACCCGTGTAAAATCAAAAGCTCCTATTGTGTATAGAATAGTGAACGCTCCAGGATCATACTTTTTCTAAACTAGTGATATCATAGAAATGGCAGTACAGTGGTGAAGGTTCCCTACTGACTCAGATGTGATAGTCCGCTTCTTGGTTACTAAGTCCTTCATGAACTTAGCATAGCCCGACATCTGTTCTAGTGCTTCCACTAAGGGTATGTTGACTGACAGCTCCTTTAACATTTCTAAATTTTTTTGAAACTTTCCATTGTCTGCCTTCTTCTTCAACCTCTGTGGAAATGGTGGTGGAGGCTTAGGAACAACTGGAAAGGGTGTTGGTTCTGAATTTTCGGACCCACTTGGGTCCTAAACACTCTCAGCATCATTGGGTGTCACGGCTGCTTCCTCAACTATCTCATCAGTCTGGTGCACACTGGTATTTGTCGCATTGCTACTCTTCTAAACTGCGCCATCGTCTCTGGCTAGAACTGGGTTAGGGAGTACCATCTCACTTCTTTTCGTCACAACCATGCAGTGAATATCATTTTTCGGGTTCTAGATGGTATTAGTAGGAAGGGCCCAAACCTTTCTCTGATTTAATGATGCTGACAACTTCCCCATTTGCTGCTCTAGCTTCTTAATTGAAGTAGAGTGAGAACCACTAACTGGAAAATATTAGACATTTCACCACGCATATCCCTCAACCCACATTCGGTCGCTTCCACCTTGTCGTGCACTTTAGCCATCATCTCTTCCATCTTCGAGGGGCCACTCCCATTGTTTGGGCGTTCTCTGTTCATGGGAGGTACGTATGCGGCTGACCGATCATTTCTATAGTTGTCCCTATTTTTACAGTTGCCGGTATCTCTCACCACGGGTAGTTCATAGTAAATTTCTCTTCCAAAGTTCCGACCTTGATATCCGGAGTTGTATGTCCGGAAACCCCCTGACTATTCAACAATGTAGCCTCTTCATCATACTCGAACCCTGCATCATCATACCTAGGTGCCATATCTACTGCTTTGACTTTCTCTAGTCCTCTACCCAACAACTTCTTCGTCAGCAAATCCATCTGGGTTCGCATATGAGCCATGTCTTGATCTTGTTCCTCTTCTTTCTTGTGTTGTTCTACACTCATCCCAACAAGGAACCCTGAACAATCGCCATCTCTCGTATACCAGGCCCTGCTATTTTTAGCTGCTTGATCCAAGATGCCTATAATGTCAGGAAAAGTTCTGGCCATATACGAACCCCCACAAGCCGCATCAATAATCATCTTAGTAACAAAGTTACATAACCTGTAGAAAACCTCCTTTAAATGCTCATCTGTGAGGTGATGGTTCGGGCATTGCTTAATATTTTGCCTGAACCGCTCCCAAGTCTCATATAAAGCCTCTATTGGTAACTGCCTTGCGACCCAATCTCCTCCTTCAACTTTAGCTTTGCAGACACTGGGAAGAATCTCTCTAAAAATGCCTCCTTCAATTCACCCCTTATGTGAATAGAGACGTATGGGAGTTTATTCAGCCACTTTGTTGCCTCCCTAGACAGAGACAATGGGAATAACCTCAATCTGATAGTGTGCTGATTAACCTCCAGAATTTTGGATGATGGATAGGTGGAGACGAAATTCATAAGATGCTGGTTGGCATCCTCATGTGGTTGCCCTAGGAACAGACCCTTCAACGAGAGAATTTGAAGCATTGTGCTAGTAATCGTGAACTTCACCCCAGCAGGCATAGGTGATAAGACAATTGCTGCAGTAGCCCCAACGCCATCTTCCTCATCATATCTTGCGCGTGGTTGCTGTGGGGCAGGGGGTTGCAGAGGGGCAGGTGGTGTAACCCATGCGTGATGTTGATACGCCCAAATTCACATCTCAAATTAAGTGCAAATCGGTTGTTGACCAAATATAGAACCCAATAAGAGTTGGGGTTGATCCCACAGGGAATGCGTGAAAATAAAGCTACTAGCAATTAGTCTCACGTGTAATTACTATTTCTGGAATAAAAATTCATAATGAAAATGGGGATTTTGTAGTAATATAAAAACTAATTATCAAATTTATTCTACTGATTAATTCTCTAAAATGACTACTGGGAATCAATAATGTATTGCTGGACTAGGTTTGCGGTCCCCATGATACCAATTCCAATATTCAAACTTAGGGTTTCTACGATAGTGATCACATATACAGAGTAAGCAAATAGTTAACACCTAATTCACCTTCCAGTCCCTCTTAGGTGTATATCATTCCTCACCTTCCAGTCTCAGAACATTTTACTCATTTTACCCTTGCTTTAAACCCCAGGATACTCTCACCTCTTGGTCTCGAGCACTTAGACTAGGTTAATAACCCCAAATTCTACCATAAAAGTCTTTTCCTAATCACTACATCCCTCTCGGGCATGCAGTGAATAAAGGGTTACCCTAACGCGTCGACTCATTAAGGTTTAGGATAAATTGAAGACATCCTATGATGCATATGATAACCATTCTCGACGTTTGCCCTAAATTTGCCTATCTTATTAGGTTATCATGGTTCCCACATCCCTAGTTGTGGGTTTAGTCTAGCATGATTGAAGAATTCAAATTACAATGAGATAAACAAATTATGATTAATACTAACTATTGAATAAGCAACGAATTTATGGATTACAATCACAACCGAATGGATAAAAAGTCACAAATCTTGATAAAAGTAGCTTAAACAATGAAATTCTCTCAAGTATCTTGTGTCCAGCAGTCAACAACCATAAAAAATGACCTCAAAACACACACATATATATATATATATGAAATAAAATCTAATATGAAATAAAATAGAAAATCTGAGTGTCGGCATGAACGACGATAACTGCACGGATCGTGTGCAACTGAACGGTCCGTGCAGCCGTTCGTGAATCTTCACTTGGAAATATTTCTTGCACCGTTTCAGCAAAACTCTCTGCCTCTCTTCATAGAATGAGTGACAAATCATGTATAGCCACACGGTCCATAAAGCGTACCATGTAGCCTTCCTTAGCAACCATTCTCGTACATTCCTTGCCAGAGGTTCTGCCTCCCTCCACGACTGGCCTTACGACCCGTGAGCAACCACACGACCCTTAAAGGATCCCGTGTGGTTTCACTTGGTCCAATTTCCTTTGCCTTCTCTGCCTGCACTTTTTGCCTCATATCTTGACCAAGACAATGGCCCGTGAACCGTCCCACGGCCCGTGAAGGGTACCGTGTGACCTCACTTGGAAGCATTCTCTTGTTCACTTATGGTTGGACTTTCTGCCACCCTCCACGGTCAGCTACATGGCCTGTGAAGACTTGCACGGACCGTGAAACCTACCGTGAAGTGACACTTTGCTCTTTTCAGCTTGGCTCAACCCGTCCTGCCCACTGCCAATATACACGGAGCACCTTACGACCCGTGTAGGTTCACAGGCCCGTGAAGGTTCCTATGTGAGGCTGACAACGTAATGTTTTGCATTCGTCGCTTCCTTTCTTCTTGTATCCACGCCTCAACCTGATTTCCCGAAATTAACACTTAATGCAACATTAAACACCTAAATTTTCTTGAGAACTTATGAAAATTCTAAGTAAAAAACATTATCGGAATTGCATTTTCGCGACTCATCATAAAGCAACAACAAGTACTCACATGGAATTCATCACTAGTTGCACCCAACGTGAGAGGTGTAACCATATTATCCCTTGTATACCAAGATCTGTGAATTTTTGTCATTTCATCCAATAACTCAGTTGCTCTAGCAAATGTTTACTTCATTAAACACCACAAACTAAATTATCAATAACGGTCTTGTTAATCACATCAAGAATCCTATAGAAATATTGGAGAAGCAAATGGTCAGGCACTCCATGGTTTGGGCATTGAAACAAGAGTTTTGGGAAATAAATTCAAGTCTCATGAATTGGTTCTCCCTCCACCCTTTTGAAGTTTCGGATGCTATCCCTTAGGTTTATAATCCTTGATGGGGGAGAACCTCTCAATTAAAGAATCTCTCAGTTTATCCCAAAAAGTGATTGATTTTGCTGGATGTTTGCCCAACTATTTTGAAGCTTCGCCATTCAATGAGAATGGGAACAATCAAAGACAGATGGAATCTTAAGATACATTCTTGAATGTGAACGGGCTGCACATATCTAAAAAGTTCCTTATGTGGTCATGAGGGTCCTCATTTGGTTGCCCACCGTAGAAACTTTTTATTTGCAACAGCTGCAACATGGTTTCAATGACATGAAACACTACATTTTCTTCGACTATTGACAAATGTATTGCACCAACATTGCCCAGTACATTTAGTCTAGCTTAGTTGACATTTGGAACATCATCAAGTTTAGCAATGTCATTATGCTGCTCAACATTTGAACCAACCATGCTTTCAACTACACTCATGTCTTCACCTAGTAATAAGCAAAGACAAAAAAAAGGATAGTAAACAAACTCAAACTACTAAAAATTAAACTACCAAATAAATTCTTCAAAGAAATCTAACGTCATTTCCCCAACAATGGTGATATTTTGATGGAAACTACTACCGTAATGCATCCATTCACACTTTTCACAATTTCAAGTGTCCGCGGTCATCAAAAGTATATTATTCAAATTAGAGTTGGTGCGAACCACAAATAAATGCGCAGGTTAAAATTCAATTCAAGAAGTAACATTGGTGTTGTATCTTTTGTAGTATGAGCAAACAATACATAGAAACAAACAACAATTTGAAAGTAAATTCTAGGAGAAATTATCACTACAACTAAGTATTAACAACAAAGAATAAGAGAGTTTAAGTAACTTCTAGAGAAGATAAATAGATATACAAATAGTAATTGATATGGGTATTTGAAAATACTCAAAAGATGATGAATATATATGGG
The DNA here is from genome assembly GCA_038996855.1 of Solanum aculeatissimum. Lineage (NCBI taxonomy): Eukaryota > Viridiplantae > Streptophyta > Magnoliopsida > Solanales > Solanaceae > Solanum > Solanum aculeatissimum. Next base: position 11,287 of record JBCEWC010008226.1, on the reverse strand, counting down.
TAGGACAGGTGGATCTAATATTTGATCATGGTTTTCTTAAACTAAAGATCAACTTTCCATTATAATTTTCTCAAGTTACTATGGGTTCAATACATAACACATGAACCTTAGCAAAAACTCCCAAATATCTAAGGGAATTTCATTACATCAATACATTAATAGCTATTAATCATTTAACCTCACCTCATGCAACTCTGTCAAGCATACATGAAGATCCAAAGCTAGGACTGAGTTTTCAACCTAAATCCATACATAAAAAGATGGTTAAATAACTAAACCCATAAGAATTCATCAATAACTCAAGTAAAATCAATCACCCGATAGCCAATAACTACATTATAGTCTACATTATCCCCCTACAAGTATTGGGGGTTTTAGCTAATCATCAAATAGAATATGGGAAATTTACCAAATAGATTTCCTTCCATTGTAGTTGTTTCCAAGATCAAGAAATTAGAAGAAATCACATACTTTTTGCAAAACCCTTACTCTCTCCAAGAAAAGAAAAGTTTCTTTACACTAAGTACAAATTATATTCCTTCTTCTAGAACCATATACTACTCTCTAAAGACTAAAACTGGAACTAAAAGAAACAACCTCTCTAAAATATGCCAACCCCTAAGCCTTTTTATACTTTGTACAAAATTTACACAATATCTTTCTCTAAATCCCAATCTGCGATATTAGTCGATCTCGCCAATCAAGTCAGCAGCTCGCATAGTATATTTTCAGCTCGTAGACTACTCTTCTTGAGTGGACTTGAAATAGAATTTTAGCAAGCTCAATAGAGCTCGCCAACTTGGCTGGTGATGCACCATTTGGAACTTGAGTTCACCCTTTAACTATGTATCTAGGCTTAATTAATGACCTATTATGCAAGCTAAATTGATGTCGCCAACTAAGTTGGCTATTCACCAAAACACCTCTGTAGCTCATTCTTTTTCTAGTTGGATTGTTTCTTGCTGAGTTATTATTTGGAAAGGTTTGGGATACTTTGGAAACTCGCCAAGTACCTATTTTCTATGCTCAACATCTAGTACTTCCTTTTAAGCTCATTTTCCACCTCTGTTTGCATATTTGTGTTCCAAGTACTCCTTAATCTTCACCTAGCTAAAAACCAATAATTTATGTTAGTTTATTGTATAAAATAAGGCATCAAGAATATTTTTTATGCACAATTCAAGCCCTAGATGAGTGAAAATTTACCACTCATCAACATCCAAGAAATATTTTAAAACCTCGTGCTTTGATACAAAGATTGTCATGACCCAAGCCTAGAGCCTAGTTGTAACACAACAAATGAGATGCCCGGAGGCACCTCATCCAAGCCATCTTAGCATATTAAGCATTCATAGGTATAAACCCATACGTTTTGCAAGGTCTAAGGGACATCATTTACATAAAACAAAAGCATCTCAAAACATACATAAATGTTCATACACATTCCATCTAGAACATGAGTCATCGAAAACCTGTAAAAAGTTGGTTTCCCTCAAATAGAAAAGGTTCTAAATCTAAACATAGAAAGTAAAATCCTCAAGTTTACAAAGATAAAAATACATGCCATGTCCAAAATGTATATAGCATGATTGGAAGTAGGTTTAGACCTGAACTAAGGGCTCACCACAACAAAACTAATGTTGAAGCACCGATGACTAGCTACGAGCCGGAGGAGGAGCGTTAGTCCCTATATGGTGACATCATGTAGGCAAATATGCGTTAGTACTTTTGGTATGTACTAAGCATGTGAGATACAATGCAAGTATGAAATTGTAATGTCGTCATTCATAATTTAAAGACTTTAATGCATGGGATGGTGAAGGTAACATTTTTATGAGCTTAAGCATGCACAAGTAATGACGTTCAATATGAATAAAAGAAGTGCATAAATGAAACACAAGTGACGGAATGAAGGTTTCATTATCATAATTTTGTGGGAAAGGACTGTAACTGACATATATGACCATGTGAGCTACTACATGGAATCCAACATAACCCCCTACGTTGACACGGGGAGACCACTTATTGGGTGGAACTCGTCACATAACATGCATCATCATATAGAATAATTATCCTATGTGGATCTACTAGCCTAGCCTTCAAGGGCTCCTATAGTGGTCCATAGTTAATGGGACAAAGGGTTACTTCTATGATTCCCTTACTTAACCCCACCTCAATGCCTCATTCGGTGCAAAGTAATCCTACAAAATACTTTTAAACATAAACTTAGTCAATTATTGACACCTAGAATTATAAGTAGAAATTTCAAAGTGTAGCTCAAAACTTAGGAACCACCAAGTGATAATTGTCCTTTCATCTTGCAGCCCATCATAAACATCATTTAGGGCATTGTTAAAATGCTTATATATTTGGCAAAACATCAATTTAAACCTTTTTTTTATGCCTTATTCATCATCATATATCATGCAAGGATTGATTTTAAATATAGTGGGCCAAATCATTAGTTGGAAAAACTCATAAATCATAAGAGTCATGCATGATCATGAGAAAAATAGGCTTATTTAAAACATGCATTAAAACCCACTCATCTTTATTCAAACCCAAATCATTAGAGGTCATTACTATAAAATCCAAACCTAGGGCCTAGACATGACACGACGAATAGGAATCCAAAGGGTCCCTAAACAAGCCTTCTTAAGTATGCATAACACATCATTAGTTATGGAAGCATAAATAATAAATAACTAAATACCAATCACTTCTAAGGGAAGTGGGACTTTGGACTCACGCCATGGAGATGTTGTTGGGAAAAGGATTAGCATGTGTCACATAACAAGTAAAGTCAACAGGGGGGAAGTATGACTCACACTATGGGGATATTAAGGGACTTGGGACTTTTTTCTCAACACTAACATACAACAAGCATATAAGGGAATAAGGACTAAGGGAACTCTTCCATAATTACATAATCATAAGAAGTCAAGCTCGTATACACATAACATAGTGATATCCAACAACATCTTTAATCATCAATAGAACGACGGCCACAACATCTCCTGAGCTCACCCTCAAAAGATAATATCTAAAAATAGACGAGTCTAAACAAAAGTAGGAAGTAAATAAATATTATACCCGAATGTAGAGGACTCACTAATAGTAAAACTCACTCGAACTGTGTATCCTTGTGGAGGAGGAGGATAGATGTGAGCTCCAGTTCCTACATAGTTAGATCATGTAGGCAAAAGAGTATGCATTAGTACGTTTGAATGTATTATGTATGTGGGTACAAATGCAACAAGAAAACATAATTCGTGGTTAAATAATATGCATAATCATACTTAACGAACATAAACTCAATATGACATGAATGGAAAATGATTAGTGGATACATGCATAAGAAGTCATCAATCCATATAATTATGACATACATAGGTGGGACAGGCCAGTAACCGACATGTAAGACCAAGCGAGATACTGCTTGAAATTCCGATATTCGCTCCACATCGGACATGGAGTGGTCTACTTTGACAGGGTAAACCAAACACTATCCTTACAACATAGTCTTTTCATAATAGTGCCCCCACCTTATGGCATAACCTTTTCGGTGAATTTCACATATCATCCTTACCTTATGGTATTTCCTTTTCAGTAGGTTCAAACCAAAAAAAGGTAATCAATATCATACCTATGGTGGCACATACTTTAGGGACAAAGGGAGACTACTAACGTCCTCTTGACGCTAGGTCACAATCCCACGGAATACTTGTAACACAATTATAATCGTATCATGCATAGTCTCACATCATCATAATATCATACTTGGAATAACTTATCAAACATAACTTGTTTCATCATGTTAGGGCTTTACATCATGCTTATTATTCACATAGTGCCTATGAGATCATAGAAAACTTGTTAGCCCTCTTAGTTGTCTCAACGTGCATAACATGTATATCTTGTCATTGAATGTTCATTACTTGAGAAATATTGACATACATTCTTTATCAATTCATGGTGAACATGTACACATAAGTTTAAAACCATGTAAATCATGAGTAAATAGCATGAGGGGAGTAAAGTAAACTCAATTCATCATTACTCAAAGAATCCATCAAAACATAGTTGTAACTTGGTTAGGGTATTATCAAACCCCCAGATAAATCATAAATCCTACATGACATTTCACTTAAAAATGATGCATATGGATAAACCATCATGAAATACATAATAATGTCATCATATGACAAAGTTCACAAAACACCCATGGCTATTCATAACTTGGTAGAGTAAATGAGAGAGGAATGGTTGAACTTGTGGAGGGAAGATTTCCAAAATCAAAACCCACATACCTTTCTTGATAGGAGATAGAAAATATTTGGAAAAATGATGAGAAATTCATAACCCTAGCTTACACCTTCTTTGTTGAAACCTTGGGAAAACCTTGAGAGTGTTTTAGGAACTTAGAGTGTTTGGGAATGAGAGGAACGGAGTGGATTAGGATTATGGAGGTTGATAAGGGGTCTTTCGAAGGTCAAAATGACATAGTATAAGCATTAGACAATAAAAAAGGTTAAATTTACCCCTTTTAAAATCCTATCGGATAAGATCACGAGATCCCATTTACGAGTCATAGATGAGGGTCTCGTCTGATGGCATTTCAGAGACTCAAAAACTTACCTCTGCACCACATTCCTTGAACAAACATATGAACCGTATCAGATTATATGGCCTGTCTAATGCTTCATAATTCGAACCTTTGAATACCCCTAAATTTGCCAAAGTCTTACCCTCATTCCACAAGTAAGAGTTATGGCTCGTGGAAGATTCTACAACCCATAAAGGTCTTCATACATATGTGGACTTCTAAACTTGAGCTACTGGAATTCGCATCTAGGTTCCATGAGACAAAACACGGTCCGTATAAACTCTTACTGAAGGGCCCGCATAACCTCTGATACTTGGAAAAATTTCAAAGTTCCCTTTTCGTTTGCATCTTCCATACCTTCCAGCATGTGGGGCCTTACACTATATACCCCTTGGGAAAATTCGTCCCCTAATGTGCTAAAGGAAAACTCTACGAATGGAGTAAATGCACCATATACAAGTATGCAACCTATGCATTATAAAATCCTCAAACTATTTTCAAATAATATTCATGATGCAAGTCTCAAAATCACATAATCACACACAAATGACATGCAAGGAAAAGAGGTTCTTCAATAGGAGAGTCATGGTACCTTAAGCTTGAGTAGAATGGAAGAGGTAGGGGTATTGATTTTTCATATCCACTTCAGTTTCCCAAGTTGCACTTTTGACTTGTTGGTTCCTCCAAAGGACCTTGATTGATGGAATGTCTTTGTTCCGAAAATGCTTGACTTGTCTATCAAATATTTCCATCGAAACTTCCTCATAATTCAAATTCTTTTCAACATCCATCATTTCTAAGGGCACAATAAAGTTTGGGTCTCCAATAGACTTCCTCAACATGGAGAAAAGGAAGACCAGATGAACCATGCTTATTTCTGCGAGCAACTCTAATACATAAGCAACTTTACCAACATGCCTCATGATCTAGTATGGACCTACATATCTATGGCTAAAAATTCCTTTCTTGCAAAAATAAGCCGCACCCTTCATCGGTGAAACCTTCAAGTACACCCAATCATTAACTTTGAATTCAAGGTTTTCTTTCTAGTATCGGCATAGGACTTTTGCAAACTCTGAGCCACTTTCAACCTCTCTCTTATCATCATTACCTTCTCCAAAGCTTTCATCACAAAATCTAGGCCCAACAAAGTCGTTTCCCCTACTTCAAACCACCCAAAGAAGGAGCAACAACACCTACTATATAAAGCTTCAAAGGGATCCATTTCGATGCTAGAGTGATTGCTATTGTTATAGGCAAACTCAATGAGCGGAAGATGTTCATACCAACTTTCTTAAACACAAAGACAAAAGACCTTATCATATCCTCAAGAATTTGGATGGTCCTTTTGGCATGGCCATCCGTTTGCGGGTGCAAAACGAGACTAAGCTTGACTTTTGTACCAAGGACCTTTGAAAGGACCTCCAAAAGTGTGATGTAAATTAAGCACCTCGATTAAAAATAATAGACAACGGGACCCCATGCAATCTCACCATATCATGAATATACAACTTGGAATAATCATTTTCACCATAAGTCATTTTAACTAGTAGGAAGTTAGTCGACTTCATTATTCTATCAAAAATCACCCAAATGGAATCAAATTGCTTTCTAGTATTTTGAAACCCAACCACAAAGTCCATATTGACCTCTATCCACTTCAAAGTAGGAATCTATATATCTTAGGCTAAGACACCTGACCTTTGATGTTCGACCTTGATTTGTTGGCAATTATAGCAATCGGCTAGGAACTTAGCGATATCCCTTTTCATGCCGCCCCACTAATACACTTTCCTCAAATCTCTATACAGTTTGATGGAATCGAGGTGAATAGATTAGGATGAGTTATGGTCCTTACTCAAGATCAAGTCTCTCAAGACATCGACATTATGCACACACAACCTAACTTAGTACTTAAGGACACCATCTCCCCCTTGGGAGAAAAACTCCACCTTGCCATCATTCACCAATGACTTTAATTCTACCAAACCTAGGTCAAGGTCTTGCTTGGATTTGACCTCTTCCACCAAGGAAGACTTAGAACTATCGACAACCATCACACCTCCATTTTTGGCCTCATCCAGCCAAACCCCTAATATTTCCAACTGATGAACTTTCCTTTCCAATTTCTTCTTATCATCACCAATATAATTTGTACTCTACATTGACCCTACTTAGAGCATTGGCCACAACATTTGCTTAGCTCGGATAGTAGTGTACAATCATGTCGTAGTCTTTAAGGAACTCCAACCACCTCCTTATCCTCAAATTAAGGTCTTTTTGGGTGAACACATGTTCAAGACACTTATGGTCGGTGAATATATATACATAAACCCCATGAAAATAATGATGCCATATCTTCAAAGAAAATACCATGGCTGCTAATTGAAGATCATGGGTAGGGTAATTACGCTAATGTACTTTTAGTTGCCTAGAAGAAAAGGCAACGACTTTGCCATTTTACATTAAAACACATCCCAAACTAGTTCTCAAAGCATCACAATACACCACAAACCCCTCTAATCCTTCTGGTACAACCAAAATAGGAGCAGTCATAAGCTTGTCTTTCAACATTTAGAAACTTCTTTCACTTCATCGGTACACACAAACTTGGATTTCTTTTGTGTGAACTTTATTAAGAGGGAAGCAATTTTGGAGAAACCATTAACAAATCTCCAGTAATACCCAACCAAGCCTAAGAAACTCCTAATGTCCATCGGAGTCTTGGGCCTTGGCCAATTTCTTACTGCCTCCGTCTTTTTTAGATTCACCTTAATGCCTTCATCCGATACCATAAGACTTAGGAATTCAATTTCCTTCAACCAAAATTCACATTTGTCAAACTTAGTAAATAGTCTTTCCTCTCTCAACATTTACAACACTATCCTCAAATGTTTCAGATGTTGTGCTTCACTCAAATAATAGAACAAAATGTCATCAATGAAGACCACCACAAACATATCGAGGTAGGGTTTAAAGACCCTATTCATGAGATCCATAAATATTGTTGCAATATTAGTTAAGCCAAAGGACATCACTACAAACTCAAAATGCTCGTATCTTTTTAAGAAAGTCATTTTTCGAATATCACACTCCCTAACCCTCAATTGATGATACCCAGACCGAAGGTCAATCTTTGAGAAGTGGATATCCTCTTAAAGTTGATCAAATAGGTCATTTATCCTTGACAAAGGATACTTGTTGTTTATGGTGACCCTATTGAGTTGGCGGTAATCGATGAAATTCTTAGGAAACCATCTTTCTTCCTTACAAACAACAATGGTGTGCCCCAAGGGAACTTGTTAGGCCTTATAAAACCGTTTTCCAACAAGTCTTTCAATAGATCTTTCAACTCCTTCAACTCTGTCGGGGACATACGATAAAGGAAAATATAGATAGGTTGAGTATCGTGGAGGAGATCTATACAAAACTCTATCTCCCTTTGGGGAGGGAAACTAGGAAGCTCATTAGAAAAAACATCAAGAAACTCAATAACCACCGAAACAGACTTAATGGAAAGGACCTTAGACTCAATATCTCTAACCCTTATAAGATGATAAATGCAACCCTTAGAATTCAACCTTTGAGCCTTAAGACACGAATAGATTTTACCCTTGACCACTGAGTCACGACCTTCCCATACAAGGACGGGTTCATCGGGGAATTGGAACCTAACTTTGCAGGTTCTACAATCTATGGAAGCATGATATATATGTAACCAATCCATCCCAAGAATAATGTCAAAATCTACCATGTCGAGTTCAAAAAAATCACAAGGTAAGACTTTATGCAAAATAGACACAGTGCAACCCCCCTATAGACGTTTTTAGCAACAATAGATTCATCGACGGGGTAGACAATTCAAAGGGTTCACATAATGACTCAGAACTCATTTGAAGTCTATTAGCAACAAAAGGAGTAATGAAAGGGAGAGTGGCACCTAGATCCAACAAAGATATACATCAAGATGGTAGATTTTTTAACATACCAATAATGACATCGGGCGCCTCATCAACCCTTCTCTCCCTTGAAGAATATAAAACTGGTTATGGCGTGAAACATCTCCTTGTTAGCCACCTTGTTCCCTTTGATCACCATACGCACCTTGTCCTTAGGTACGACCATCTCTACCCTTGTTCAGATAATTCACAATCTTGTGGCCCATATTGGCACACCCGAAACAAGCATCTGTGTTTCTCAAGCATGCACCACCATGATTCCTCCCACACATTGTGTACCAAGGATGAGTCATTCCACCATTGCCACCTTAGACCTTAGGGTTGTGAACCCTATCATTTGCAAACTCTTGAACTTGGGATTTTTTTCCTTGTTGGAAATGACTACCTTTAGTGTCATGAAATCTAATATCAAATCGAGCCCTCTTGGACTCCCTCATTTTTGTTTTCCTAATCTTCTCCCCCTCAAGTTATTTGGAATATGTCATGAGCCGAGGTGTATCCATATCCCCAATAAGCATGGCGGTGCGACACTCCTTTTTAATCAAGTTGGACACACTCAAAACAAACTTGTGCATTCTTACTAGAGCATCGATGACAAAGTGAGAAGCATATTTGGAGAGGTCATGAGTGAAACAGGGGTAAAGACATCTCTCAGGCTCACCCTCAAAACATAAATATCCATAAATAGACAAGTCTTAACAATAAAATAAAAGTAAGTGGATGTTGTCCCCCAAAATGGAGGACTCACCAATAGTAAACTTATATCAATCCGTCTAGCCACGTGGAGGAGAGGAATGAATAGTACTTACGGTCCCTACATGGTTAGATTATATAGGCAAAAAGTATGTTTTAGTACTTTGAATGTACTAAGTATGCAAGGTGCAATGCAATAAGGAACATAAGTCATAATTAAAAAATATGTATAATCATAATTAATAGATAAAAGACCAATATGACATGTATGATCAATGCTTATGTCAAAACATGCATGGAGAGAGTCAAACTTGCATAATATGTCATACATATGTGGGAGGAGACCTTAACCGACTTATAAAACCATATGAGCTATAATATGCTATCAAAATATAACACTTTTGATGCTTAAAACTTAGGATTTTATGTGTTCTCAAAGAGATGTTAGTGAGTTTGATGTGCTTTTATGTTTATTTTGGAGGATTACGAGAGTCGGCAAGATTTTGGAAAAAGTTTATAGAATTGTAATTTTTGAGAACATACAAGTCACTCTACGCGCCGTGGATACTTTCACTAGCCGTAGAGTGGTATTGTGGCTGAGATCCAGTGAAGGGCCTATTTTTAAGTAGCATTCACGAACTGTCATATAAGCCTTAGAACATTATAAGAGTCGTGGATGGGGTTAGTGCCTTGAGGATTAAAATTTGAGAAGTTCTAAAGAGTTGTCAGAAGAAACCCTACTGTCATGACCCGGATAGAGGTCCTAGATGTGACATGGAAAAAGAGGACTCGAAGACCCTCGATCAAGCCATCATAGCATTATTACACACATCATCAGTTCAGAAGCGCGGAAGCTAAACATATAACACGTAAGTTCTAAGGAATTGGGGACCTGGGACTCAAGCTATGGGGATAATAAAGGGAATGGGACAAGCATACTTGCGCATAGCACATAACGATAATCTCTAAGGGCAAGGGGAAATGAGATTCCACTATCGGGACACACCGGGATTATGGGACTTCCCACATAAGCACATAACCATTAACAATATCCAACATGCAAGTTATAAGCATAATAAGAGAGACATTATCATAAATCAAGCTAAATAGCATCGTATTACATAACCAAATATCCAACATACAAGACAACGTACAAGAGTGTAGATTTTTCCAACAATGCCTCTACGTAGATGAGCGGGGCCTCGACAAGTTTTAGGCTCACCCTCAAGATGTACGAAAGTAAATAACATAATGTAAAATAGGTAGATAGACGGTGGCTATAGCCCTTAAACAAAAGGGCTCACTTCTAGCAAGTCTTCAACAAGATGTCAAACGTAATCCGGTAGAATATAGATGTCACCCTCGGTCCCTACATGGTTAGAACATGTAGACAAGAATATGGGTTAGCACAATTAAGCACTAAGTATGTGGGCATGCAATGCATATGACAAGTATAGTATGAGCAAGCAACATGTCAAGGGGACAAATGATACGAAAGAAATGCACTTAGCCAAAGAGTAGTATAACAATATGCCATGCCATGATGCATAAGATGCAATCCTATGATCATATATATAAATTTTTGGGATGTAACCTCAATCGATAAAATGAAAAGACCTGAGCGAGCCACTACCCGAATCTGGTCTACTTACCAAGTATTACCCTAAACACCCTTGAAACAAGGGGTAACATGACGGAGTTCCCTATATAGGAAATTAACCCATGGTGGTACATGGTTTGACGGAAAAGAGTATGGACCCTGTGTAGATAGTCCACCCTGACTCTAATCCCTCGGTTCTAAGTCTCATCCCACGGGAGTACATATATATACATGTAACATTTAAATCGGGAGACTTACATTCACTTTCAAAACATGCATACTTAGTGAAATGAAACCATTGTTCAAATCATGTTCATGCTTAAGCCAAAGGCTATCAAGAGTGTACAAAACGTTTCATGATCATACCTTGTCAATGCAATAAGAGTAGCTCATCTACATAGCTTATCATATCAAGCCTTGGAAACATGT